>JARHVA010002927.1:1640000-1780000 GCA_037957365.1 Torreya grandis
TATATTATCTTATAGTTTGTACTCATCATTCTCATGAACCTGATCACAATATGATATATATACTTTGATATCAATTATAGACCAAAAGTTTTCAATCCTAAGAGACATTTGTAGTTTCATGGGGACACTGTCATCGATGCTAATGTCTAATTTCCATATCAAGTGTTTTTAACTTAAAATTAATACAAATTTAAAATATTTTGAAATGTATGTATTAGCCTATTTATCTTATCTAACCCTTCTATGAGATACTTTTAAAATGTGTAGTATAAATATACAATAAAGACCATTCATCATTATTAATCACACATGTAGAAAATAACAACCAAGAACTTATTTAAGCTCATTTAATCAATTACACAACTAAGTTATACTACCCAAATATTTTCTATTTATATATGAATCATACAATCAATCATATTATAGGTCTAAAAAATTTAAATAAAAACCCATGAATTGTATTTGTCAAGTTACAAGTTATATCATTATTTGAATTTGTATATAACATATTTCACCCTTATTCACACACAAACCCACACTTATGGGATACATACATATGTATTAGGACCTTCTTGTATTATTATATATTTTAATTATTTGTCATTGATATATTGTTCCTTGAGGACATCTTGACTTCATGAACCGACTAACCCATTTTTTGAAAAGTGACCTAAGGTGAGGAACTATGGTTTGAGCTATACATAGTAATACACATCATGTTCACTATATATATATATATATATATATATATATATATATATATATATATATATATATATATATATATATATATATATAACCCTAATAGGCATATGTGGTAACTTCAAAATATAATTAATTTTATTAATAGGATAGAATCATTGATACGTAGACATAAGCATTGATGTAAGTGTCCATAGGTTTGCATAAGTGTCCATACCTCAATAAATACTATTATAAAATCCAACAACTAGATATTGAGAATCAATATTCCTAATAACAGATTTTTATAAATCAAATCCAACTTCACATCTATGAATAATCTAATTATTATCCATCTCTTATGTTGTAATTATCATAATATCAATTGGGATTCCACTTTATATATTTAGTAATTTATCAAATTTAATTATTGTGTTATCTAAATAAGTTTACTTGGCCTACTCTAGAGCAGTTTTATTAATCCATATAATTAGGCTATTATACCTATTTAACACTACCACTAAATTTTAAAAAGGGTTAAAAATAGGGTGAACCAGACCTCTATGTCTCTTTATTGAACCATTGCTTGATCAATGGTTATCCAGCTTCCTAGTGTTCTATATATTATTGTTGAGCTATTTCATTATTTATTTTTTCAAAGACAAAATAAAGGATTACCCCATGGATTTTTTTTTGAAATAAATAATAATTTATGAGGAATAATAAGTGTATATTTATAAAGTGATAGATATTTATCATAACAAATTTCGAATATTTCCAAGTTAAAAAAAAACAATCATGTTTTTTATGTTTTAGTGAGCCATATACCACTTAATGTTTTATTATTCATAATTACAATCCCATTATATTTTAATGACTTATGTTGGGTTTTACATTCCATATTATTATTAACAAATAAGGTATGTCATCACATCATGGTGATGGACAACATGTTCCTCCACTTCCTAAAGTAAAAATGGATATACATGGACAAAATTTTACATCATTTGATCATGATAATTTTTACAATATTCACAAGGAAATTGTGGATCCATATAAAAATACAAGAAGGGTACTATTACCCCAAGTTATAAAATTTATAGAAAATGTACCATTTCCAAAGGTTTAAAATAATTCATAATCACAAAAATTTTAAATAATTCTTAAATGAGGTACCATTAAATAATATTATAAATGTATTAAATGATATACCATTACCCAAAGTTCAAAATTTTCTAATGGAGGTACCTATTGTTAATAAAGAGTGTGACCTTGTGAGAATGTGTGATATTTCTCACCCCTATTAAAATAATGGAATATATCCTATGTGTGGGTGAATTTGGAAGGGATAGAATCTTGAGATAGAGAGTTGGGTCCCTTTATGCACTTACTAAAACTTGATATTAAACTTACTACTACTTATTTTGACTATAAAAAGGGTGAAAGGGATATTGTTTTTAATGGAATTGAAATAAAATTTTTTAATGAAGGTGATGCACCAATGTGTATGACCACTTATGCTTGAAAATGATAATGTTAGTAAGGGAAGAATCTTGCACACATTCTCTTCACTTTAGGTATGACTTATACAATAATGTTTCACAAGAAAGACTTGACAAACTCTCTCTTTGCATGGAAAGAATGTAAAGTAACTAAATTCACATCCTTTGATTAGATTAAGGTTGATATTTACACTTAATATGACCTTTAAAATTCAAATATATTTCATTAAGTTAAAAAAATTAGACAACAACATAGGAAAACAAATTCTTCAAAATGTTATATCAATGGAAAACACCATACAGTTCACCAAAAAGTAAAAATGGAGGAAAAGATATTCTTATTTATTCATAATGTGAGTAAAAAATTTGGAAACCTTATAGCACAAACAAATAATAAGAGTGATAATAAAATTATATAAATAAGAGTATAAAAATAAAAATAAATGATGGGGAGACAAAACAACCCCAAAGTAGGGATGCCAAATTGGTCTGTAAAACCCTTAAAGTGATACATAGTACCTCTTTAAATATATAATTTGTTTAATGTACTTAGGGTGGCACAGAGGTAGATTATAATGAGTTAAATAGACTTTAAAATTTATTCATCATTTATTGGTCAATCTTGACCATTTGGAAGGTGCATATATCCTTTCTTGATCCTTTATATATTAGCTCATATGTCTTTGTTCAAGAATAAGTCCTCCTCCTTGAAAATATGACTTTAAGTCTTCATTAATTATTCATTTAAAAATTAATATAATAAATTAATGAGGTCTCTCAACTTTTCATGGGATGTTAGAAGCTCTTTTATGCTTGTTTGACTCCTTCAACATGCTAGGCATAAGAAGGAAGGAAGGTGTAGTTAGGATTCCTTGAGACATTTTCCACCTTTTCAACCTTATTTTAAATTAAAATTAACATTTTAATTATTTACTAGGCATAAGAGTGAAATAAAAACATCAATAAAGCCTTTGTAAATGTTTTAATTCATTAATTTAGTACTTGGATCACTTTACTCCTTCATGGGCAAATAGGTGTAGGAGAGAGAAAATGGGTTTTTCATTGAACTAGTCAAGGTTACACCATGGAAGGATTATAAAAATTAATTTAAACCTGAAAATAACCTATTGGAGCCATCAAGACTTCCAAAATATGCCATTTTAATCCATTTTCTTGGTACAACACCCATTCTTTGTAGCCCTAAAAACTAAAAAAGCTCCTTGTCCAGAGGAATGTACATATAATATTATAAAAATGAGAATTTTTTTGAGAAACCTATATCCCTTTAAAATTTCATACAAAATATATTGATCCAAATCCAAGTGGAAGTATCATTTTTATGTGATTTCTCTCCAATTACACATAATTAGCCCTCATAGGCCTTGAAAGAGAAAATTGACCCAAATGACCACCCACACATATAAAATTGGCCAAAAGTGTTTAATTATCTTAAAATATCCTAAACCCATCCTATATGCCAAATTTAATGTTCTAGGAAGTTGTGTAGATGGGAAAACCATGAAATGGTCATTTGCAAGCCTAGACAACTTTATGTGCTTGAGGTGTTGTTTGAGATTTTTTTCAAGAAATTTATAGGTTATGATGCTTTGATATGACATGATAATACTTTTATGATTATTAAACAAATCACTCTTTGATATTCAAGTCCTTCATAGCAATCTCAAGCCTTCATCATGGCCTTTGGGCTTGCAAAAATGAGCTCTTTCACCTGCTGAGCTAATGATCATCTTGTAGGAGATATGTAACTCTTTGAGAGAAATATAAAACATTTTTAATGATAATTAAACTTCCATAAAATCCTCATAAATATTTCAAAATTATGTTCTTGTCAATCTAGTATCTACAACATAAGAAATAGGCTTAAATTGCCTACTTTGCATTGTATCATATGGTAATGTAACTACACGTCTAAATAAATACATGGAAATGGAGAAAAATAGATTATATAACATGGTTATGATAATTTTAAGTTAAAATATTACATTTTAGGGTATATATTTGTATATCTCTCCAATTGGGTCAATTAAAGGGTTTTATGAGGGTTTAAGTTCTTAACGATGGTTTATAAAGGGTAGGGGTCAATTTTAAAAACCAATGAAAAAACTTTGTGGTATGGAAACCCATATAACATACCCTATGGTTTTGAGTTCCCATGTAAACCTTCATGTAATATATGAGCAAACAAAGTTACCTCTTCAAACTCTCTCACAAGCAAAATAGGGTTTTGTCACCTTTTGATGATTGTTCATGGAGTTGTGTGACCCAATCACTGAACCAATGTTATGTAGTTGAATAATTAATCCCAATAAAACATCTCATAAAACCTAAATTTTCCATGTTTCTTATGAAATAAAATCTAAGATCTTTAAAATTGTCAATTGGGATGGTGATTGTGTGTGTTAAAGTTTAGAATGACCATTTTGGGTCTTCAGACCTCAAAACTTACCTTCACATCAAATAAAGTTATGAAAAATGTTTTTAATGATCCATAAAACTATTTTAAATGCTCCTAAATATAATTATCCTCTCAAATACGTCTAAAACATTGTATTTCATCACTAAGGATTTGTATGCAAACAAGTTTGTTAAACCCAAAACTCTATTAATAGAGTTTTATCTCTCCAATTACTCAATGAAATATTTTATGGAGGTATTTATAAGGTCATCAAAACTCTATTTTTTATTTCATACTTCAAAATCTTATTGATCATCATGTCCTCTCACACTTTGTCTGTAAGTGGGCCCATGGGTCAGTAGATTACTATGTATAAACTAGGTTTGTGATTAAGTTTATGGTATTAAAATACATATTAAATTTAAATGTATCCCCTCACTGTGAGTATTATATTTAATTAAACTCAAATTTACAACACCCCTATCATCACTATCATAACCCCTACCAATAATATTACTCATATTCATGACTACCTATAGATATACATTGGTTGTAGGTTACTATTCTCTATTTTAATTTAATGTAAGTTGACAAATAGATGTAATAAGACCTTAAAAGTTTTATATATATATATATATATATATATATATATATATATATATATATATATATATATATATATATATATTTATAACCTATTTTTATATTTTTAAATAATCTAAACCTCCAATCTCCTTCCCCTTACACAATTCTCCTCAATCTAATACACAGTTGACTATGTTTTGTCCTTTCAAACTATAAGTTTTGATGCCTATATAATCATTTTGAGATGTTTCTTAACCTATTAATCTTTTATATTATTTGAAATTTACAAAATATAATTAATTTACTATTCAAAAAACTATCAAAATTACCTTTAAACTCTTGGCATCCATTGTCGATAGAACTTTCATCAAGTCCCAATAAGCTAATTGGACGTGAAGATTTTAGATTTTTTACGAACTATAGATGTATAATAAAAATATAATTATGGCCTTTTAAGGTATATATTGACCTATATATTTTCCTAACACCTCAATAAATGTGTGACAACTCAACTTCCTCATTACTTACCCATACCCTCATATGGTAGCACACATATTTCCTTAGCTCGCTATAGGTTCAACCTACTTGTGTATGCTCTTTGAGAGGATTTATTCTTTAATATATTTGAATATATTATGTATAACTAATAAAAAATTCAAGGAATGATTATAAATCATTATTAAATTCACCATTATTCTCTTTCAAATTCTAAGTCCTTCAAGTTCAATTAGACTCCTAAGTTGGTTGTAGGTGTGTATTTTTGAGTTTTCTATAGGTTTATATTATCATATTATTCCACCTTAAGCTCCCAATAATTTAAATTAAAAACCTTAATTTGATTTATAATTCTTGATTAAAACCCTATCAATCCTATGATTCTCGTATGATGATTCTTGAAATAGTCCTAAACTATGACTGACTATAGGTGCATGTTATGTCCTTTGAGGCCTCTGTATGGATAAAAGAAAGTGAGGTAGAGTAGCATGAGTAAAAAAAATCAATTAATTCCATTATATATAAATAACTGATATCATCTCACCTATCATACAAGCTCACATTGTACCTTCTTCATCTTGTTGTTCATATTGCACCTTAAACTTGATTGTGTTTTCACCTATATGGTTGTAGGTGGCCATTTTAGGATTTGTATTCAAGTTTTTACTCTCCTTTTAGTCTATGACATCAAGTCATTATTTATAAATTCATCCAACATACCCAACTCATCCAAATTATTTGAACTTCATAAAAATTCCTCGTGTTACCTAAAAAGACTACTAACTGAGTCAAAATACATGGCTATAGATGCACATTAAATGTTTATATGGGCTATAGATCAACATGTGAGATTGTTTATGACATGAAAAATGTGATTCTAAAATTTATTATTGAATGAAACTTACCCTTGAATCCACTTGAAAAATTACTCAAAGAGCTGATAAATAAGGAAATCAACATATGGTATTTACCTTAAAAACTACTAACTTACCTTAGTTTCTCCTAAATAGGACTTAAAAAAAGTTTTATTGAATGGTTTTAATGTACCTTGGTAGACTTGTAAGCATAATAATTAACTAAATGGACCTATATTACCTTTAAAATTCATATTGACACCTTATAATAAAATTTACAATGGCCCAAGTCCCTTTGAGGTCTCTAACATTGGTAACATAGTCATACATAGTCCTTTTGTGTTATTCAGGCATTAGATAGTCCAAAGAGATCATTCATTTTGCTAGTGAATATGGTAATATTGAATACTATTATGAACATTATCAAATAAAATAATGACCTAATAACACACTATAGTTGTTTTTGGACTCCTCATAGCTCTTATGATCTACCATGATGTCCTTCTAGCCTGCTCATTAGGCCTACAAGAGAGATTTTTAGCATTAAAGAGGGCATCTTAAGACTTCATACAGAATATCTTTAAATTTTAAGTTCATATGTTACAATCATTTATAATACCTTAAATATCATGAAAACCTCACTAAGATTCTCTCACACATTGATAATCTCATTAGACATGTAATTGTACCTTGTGAGAAGACCAATCTCACTCATGATACCTCAAGGAATACTATTTTAAGAATTAAGGTACATAAACCTCATTATTAGATTAAATATATTAATTTTACCTATAAAATATAATTAAGAAACATTTGAAGATAAATACATTAAATTGATATATCAAAAATGCTTGAAAACTACACAAATTCAAGTCAAGATAGACAACCAGTTTCTTATCAAAAGACCCATTATCAAGGAAAATTATCTGATGATTCCAATATTAAAAATATAATATTTGAACCTAAAATAATTAATATAAAATATTGTATCTCCATTTATCTCTAATGTGAATAAATGGAGACAAACTTGGACCTTGTTTATATGACTAGCTCAAAGTGACCCCCTTACACTCTTAGCGATTGTTCTTAAATATGGGGGGATGAATCTGAAAACCAATACCACTAAATGTAATTTAATTAATGTAATTATAATTTACCTATATATTTGGATTTGAATCTCTCTCTCTCTCCTATACTGAGCAAAAACTAATGGCCTTCTTGGAGCTCCCAATGAGGTTTATATGGGAGATACGTTGGTTTTATTCATTCAATCTTCCTCTAAACCGTCTATTTAACCATTAAATGAAAAAATAATTTCTTTAACATTAATTAAAGTCAATTTTACCTTGAATAATTATATAGATAGATTCAAAATAGGCCTTTTTATAACTACAACTATTATTATCAATTGATAAACCTAATGAAACTGATTAAAAATTTATAAATTATAAATTTTCATGCCTAAAATAGTACATCATGTCCATCATGTGATAATATACTACCATTATCATGCAAAACTTGCTCCAGAATCCACAAAATAACCCAAAATGCAAGTAACTAAGTCATGAAGTTAGTCAAACGTGTCACCAACTAGTTTTATCAGTTATAAAGAAATGAGATGAATTTTAAACAAGATATAGTGCCTATTAAAAAGTTATCTAATATTTTAATCTCTTTAAAAAACCTTAAACTGGTCAAAAGGTGGCTAAACAAGCACATGACCATGATGGCCAAAACCTTAAATTTATAAAATCTACCTTAAACTATAGTAATAAAGATTTTGGATAAACATTTCAAGGACATTACAAGAACAACACAATAATTAATATGGCAAACAATATGACAAATAAATTTTCAAGTGGTATTAGGTGTGACAATTTGACCTATGAGGTTAAAATTGTCAACATTTTGGTGACTCAGTTGGGAAGTATGCTTACTGTACTTGAGAACCAGACCATTGAGATATATTTTAGACTCATAATATCACTCTTAAATTCTTAAAATAAAATTATTAAAAATTATCAAAGATTACAAGACTCTTGACTTGAAACAACACAACTTTTCTACTCCAAAGCAAGAAAAGAAAACTCACAAAATAAGGGAAATTAACCAAAAAGACAAATGTGGAAGAAAAACACTTATTTGAAACAAAACACAAGTAAAATAATGTGATGGGATATTACTTTTAGGAAAATAATAAACTATGTACAAAATACTTATCTTTCAATAGTAGTGTGTCAAATGTATCCCATTGAATAGGATTGGAAGCTCCTCACCATCCATCTTGGTAAGTTAAAAAACATTATGGGATTTGTAGCTAGAGATTGTGTATGGACCACTCAAAATGGATTAAAACTTGGTTTTCCTTCCTATTTTATATGTATCCTCATCCCACTTGAGAACCAAATATCATTATTTGAAACTCTTGGAAGAAGCTCCTTTGTCAAAGGCTCTCTTCACTTGTGCTTGGTGATTTTCCATGGATAAAATAGAGTGATTTATAATTTCTTATATCTCCATAAGATCAGAATAATTAACTCCATTGGTTCACTTTCCAATAATTCTAGATGGTGAATTAGTTCTAAAGTAGGAAACTCATGAGAAATGGGCAACCTTACTTCCTTACCATAAACTAGATTGTATGGTGAGTTGGGTATAAACCTCTTGTATATGATCCTATTAGCCCATAAATATGAATCCAAATTCAAATTCCATTATATCTGATTATATTCAATATTCCTTCTTATAATCTTTAGCATGTTCTTATTTTTGGACTCAATAAGGCAATTTCCTTGTGGGTAGTAGTTTGATGAAGGGCTGAGGTAAACATCATGTTTAATAGCCCATTGACTATTATTATCTCCCACAAAACCCATAGCATTATATGAAATTATGGAGGGAACCCCAATCTTGTAATCAAACCTTCATTCAAGTCTACCACACAAGATTTATTTGCTTCTTTCAAAGATACTACCTCTATCCATATTGTGGAGTAATCTATGGAAATAAGGATCTACTTATGACCTTAGATTTAATGTGGGTTAATTATTTAAATTAATTATAAAACCCATTTAACAAAAGGATGATCCACTAAAATTGGTTGGATAAGTAAGGTTACAAGTCTAACTTTTCCTGCAAACATGATACAATGCTTACATTTTATAACCCAAGTATAACAATAATTGAATATACTTGGCCAATAGCACCGAACTATCATGATCTTAAGGGTTTTATTTCTTGATAATAAATGTCTTCGACCACGTCCATCATGGAACTCTTCAAGCAACATTTATTTTTGGATAGGTTTTATGAACGTCAATAACATACCATTGATGTTTTTCTTTAATAACACAACATGAGAAAGGAGAAAGGGAATAGAATAAAATCTAAAATATCTTCTCCATGAAGCACTTAACTTAGGAGGATAATAAACATCTTTAATATACCTTTCCAATATATGAAACTAGCTTGAAGATGAGGTATGATTAGCTGCAACTTCTTTATCATTAACCACCAAAACCATCTCCTTATTCTCTTTCAAGTCTTGGTCTAGATGTTTACATAATAATTTAACTTTAATTAGTTTTATGGCCTTAATTTCAACATCATACTCCATTACTCTTGTTATCCAGCATACCCTCTTCTCATTTATATCCTTTTTCAATAAGAACTCCTTGATACATGGATGAGAAACCATTAGATGTATCATGTTGTTAGATAATATGTATCTAAACTTCTTAAGAGATATAATTCCTAAAAGAACATTATTTTAAACCTAGGTATACCTTTTCTCATATTCTTCCAAGCCTTGATAGTAAAAGGATATTTCATGCTCTAAATAGTCTTGATTTTATTTCATAATAATACCTAAAATGGTGTCCACATTAGCATATGTATATAAGATGAAGTCTTTTGAGAAATTAAGATTTATAAGGGTAGGAACACCAGTTATTTATTTATTCATCTCTTAATAAATCTTCATCCCATCATTAGACCATCTAAAACTTTATTCCTCTTAAGCATGGTTGTAATTGGCTTTGCTAAAGTTACAAAATCAAAAAAATATCCTCTTATGAAATTGATTTTGCCTAGAAAGATTTGCAATGCTTTCTTGTTTTTAGGAAAAGAGATAGAAATAATCGAGTCTATCCTTTCATGATCAATGCTTAAACCATGTTTTGAAAACACATGCCCAAGAATATTACCTTCATATACCAAGAATACAAATTTATTGGGGTTAAGAGACACCTCAAATTTCTTACATCTTTCTAACCCTTCGTTGACATGAATCATGTGTTCTCTTGCACTCTTTGAAAACATAGTTATGTCATCTAAATATACAAGAATAAACCTATTGATATGACCTTGTAATTTTATATCTATGTCTCTCTAAAAGTTTTCTCTAGCATTAGAAAAATATAATGACATGTTTCTATAGGCAAAGTTCCCCCACTTCGTATTAAAGTTCATCTTAAACTGATCTTCTTGTTTAACCAAAATCTGATTGTAGCCATTATACCAATCCAACAATGAAAACCTATTTGAACCTACTAATAGATACAATATCTACTCCATATATGGAAATGGGTAATGTCTCTAAGAGAAGCCTTATTCAAATCTTAGAAATCTACAAAAAGTCTAATCTCACTGTTATTCTTCCATACTAAAACATAGTTTGCCACACAAGTTGTGTGATAGATTGGGAAGATGATGACTAATTACATGAGATTATGAAGCTCAATTCTCATCAAAGTCTCTTGTTTTCTATTTATGGGTATTTTCCTTTATATAACTAGTTTAGTTAGCCTCTAGCTCGATGATTTGTTGAGTTAAACTTGGTTCAAATACTTTCAAATCACTATATTTCCACGAAAATACATCAATAAGGTTTCTACATAAATCATTGAAGGTTTATTTTTGTGACAGAGTACATACTTTACCCCAATTTTAGACTCTTTCCATCTACTATCTTAACATTTTCATAGTGTTCCTCCTTGGTTGACAATGAGGAACTCTCTCTCTCTCTCTCTCTCTCTCTCTCTCTCTCTCTCTCTCTCTCTCTCTCTCTATCTCTCTCTCTCATCTCTCTCTCTCTCTCTCTCTCTCTCTCTCTCTCTCTCTCTCTCTCTCTCTCTCTCTCTCCTCATCTCATCATCTCAACTGAAGATGTTTTCAAGGGTGACGAAAACTTTATCCAACTTGTTTGAATTCATATGAGAAATCTGATCCCCATACTATTGCAATATCTTTGATTAATTCTTGGAAGATAATTTAGCCTCCTCTTTCAATAATCTAACAATTTGGTTGTCATCCTCAAAAACCTACCAGTTCTCATCGTTGTCAGGAATGGAAGGCCAACAACTTTGATGTGTGACTAATTTTTCTCACTTCTCACATCAACTAGAATATTGAGTTGATCTCCTATGGCAGCTAAATTATTTTCATATTTATTCTTTTCTCTTAGAAAAACCTAAATTTGAAAAGTTTGAAAATATTCAAGTGAGTACGAAACTATATGATTGTGATATCTAATCAAGGTATTTTTGCATTATGAGAGGATCTAGCATTAGATGTATCATCTATAAATCCAAGTCCTTGTCTACCCTATTGATAATATGCTTCAAAAATATTTAGGATTCCCTACTCATGTTTTCCAATTCCCTATCTAGTGTATCTCATCTTATAGAAATACCCATAAATGCAAAAGGTGAAGTAAACTTATTACCATGCAAATTGGAAATAACTACGAGAATTGTATGTGTCTTTTGAATTATAGTTTATGGTGATGTAGTATCAAAATCCATGTGAGGAATACAAATTATGTGAAGGCTTTATATGTTGACATTACATGAATGGTTATTTATCCATAGGACATGTATATATATGACCTTTATAGTTGAATTTTAAGCATATATGTAACATTGATGGAATTACATGCATAGCATGTATCCATGGTCTCCCAAGAAAGAGATTATAATTTAGTTCATTAAGCATAATTTGACATGTTGTAGGTAGTGTTTTAGGTCTGAGTGTAATGTTTAATGTGATTTGACATAAAAAAAAATTCATGAAATATTAACAAACCCTTAGTTTCTCTGTCAGAAGGATCCAAATCCATAACATGTATATTAGGACAACATATAAAAGAGATTTTCAAAATATTCAACCTTAATCCATTTTCAATGAGGAATAGTTTAACACCTACCTTATTAATATATAAATCAATATAGAGGGGTAGATGTAAATCGATGATATGTTGAGGTGGATCATCCTCTCTCTCTCAAAATAAAAATATATTCTATCCATTTCATAATGTTGATGACAAAAACAACATAGGTAGGCTCAGATGTTTGAGGTGATTAAGTATAAAAAAATGCCACATTTAAAATATATGTGTATGTGTTGGAGGGATATAAAATATCTAAAATGGAAATTATACTTAAAGGAGTATTGATCTGATCAATAAAGTTATATCTATGATTATTGCAAATTAGCCAAGCTTTAAGACCACATGAGGACATCATAACCTCAACTATAGAGTCTACCAAGAGCATAGAGATAATATTATATGAATTATGTTGGCTAGATGTTTTTGATTGAGAAGGATAGATAATCAATATCAATGATGTTTCAATATGTCTAAGAATTATATGAAAGGAATCAAAATAGACCAAAGAGAAAAATGCATTAGTGGGAGTTTTGTTGGTTTTAGGTATGATAATTATTATTTAATGTAATTAGCTATCTATGTGATTAATGAATAGTGTCTTAATTATATTACACAGAGGAGAAAGATATCATGTGAAAGAAATAATGCAACATGAAAGACATTTTAATTGATATAAAGCATCATGTATACATGTATCTATGTCATTTATGAGTTTATTATAAATTGGATGAAACAAGCATGAAAATGAAATTAGTAAACTTTGAAATAAAAAGTGATTAATTTCTTCTATCATTATAATCATGATTTATAAAAATTAGAAGATATATGAATCTAAAATTTGAATTCTAGAAATGTAGACCCTAGGGTTAGGTGTTACTACGGTTTGGAAATAGGGTGAGGTTATGAAATGTTTAAATTATATTTATAGTAATGAAAACCTATTGTGGTATTGATTAAATGGGGTGGGTTATGAAAAAAATCAAAAGAATATGATTTTGTAACCCTAATTTAGTGAAAAAAAGGTGTTTAGGCAAAACCAGGGTTTTAAACAATATTTGAACTAAGTTGAGTTCAAATTTTGATTTAACCTTTTAGGGTTTTACTACTGAAAATCCTAAGTTATATTAAAGGGATGAGTTGTTTAAATTAGTGAAATAGTATGCAATAAACAACCACTGATTTGTTATATATTTTGATTTGTTTTGCCTTTCTAAAAATAGTAAATAATATGTTCAAAAAGAGAAATATCTAGAAAGTGACTATCACATAATACTTAGGTGTTGAAAAATAGGAGCACAAGTTTGAGTGTCATCAATAGGGTCTCTGGGTTCAATTCTTCACTTGACAATAATGCCTTACTTGGAAAGTAGTGCCATGCAACTATAGTGTCTTGAAAATGGAACTAGTGTCCTCTTTGCAAGATTGTTCCTATTTTTTGGGAGCATTGGAGCCTATATTTATGGGTTATGCTCCTACATGCACAAAATATAGAATTGTTTATTGTGCTTGAAATAACTAATTTAGTATGCAAAACCTAATCCTCTTTATAAGTATGATATGAGCTAAAAATGTGTATTCTTTAGTAGGATAGGATGGATATCCTCAACACCCCACTATGAAGAGAGTTTCCTACATACCAATACTACAAGGAGGGATCAAGCCTGATTTAGTTCTCCCACCTAGTGCTTGGTGAAAATCCAAGTGAATGTTATAATGATAGTGCTCTCGAATGCCTTAATTGTGATTGAGATTGAAATATTTGAAATCTAGGCTTACGGTAGATATATATGGTAGTATACAAATGTAGGGTATAATAAAGATTAATAACTTTAATTTTTCTCAACTTATTTCTTATTTGAATAATATTTTTGCATATATTCTGCATCTAATGGATAAACATATAACAGTCTTATATATATAGTGATCTGTAGTTTATGTAGATAATAAAATGTACTTAAGATGACTTTGGAAGGGGCATACATTTGAAAATATATCTATTTGGGAGATTTAGGTCAAGGTACACTACCACCAAGTTGGTGACACTAGCACCATGTGGCTCTAGTGTCCCTAATGTGGTGATAGTGTCTAATTGGTAGGCTACTATGCACAATGGGATATAATTTGGGAATATAATCTTCGGAGAATGTTTGAGATGACTGTAGATGTTAGTGTTATACATAATGGATGTAAAAATGTAGTAAAGGTTGTAATATATGTCTAGGACTAATCTAGGAATATATTATCTCAAGAAACACTCTTAGCATCCGAATACCACTTTTAGGTGATTACAAAAACTAATAGATTTTATGTAAAAAAAATTATGTGAAAACATAATGGATGAAAAATAAAATAAAATAATTTTTGGAGATTAATAAATCAACCATCATTGTAGTGTTAAATAGTTAAAATTAGAATCTAGTTTTTAATTTGTATTTTTTTTAAACATTATATATTTTTTGATTTGATAAGGTAAAATCTACGGTTTATAAGGACCTAGAACCACTAGATTGCAGTAAAATAGTATCAATAGGCCATAAATAGGGAAAAGAAACTAGAAAACAAAAATTTACATAACCATAATGAACACAAAAATAGGAAATCAAAAATAAATTAGGAGGAAAGTCCCTCTTAAGGGTCTTCAACATCTGTAGTTTCCTTCATTAGAATGATCTATATTTTCTTTGATATTTTTTTTCCATGTATAGTTCCCAGAAACTTCAACCACTTCTCTAGGGAATATCATTCTAGGGTACCTTTTTCATTTAGCCTACATTATGGATTTCTTAGGGGAGAGCTTTGAGGAGGGGATTTTAAAACCTTTGGTGATTGAAAGGTAGGGCACTGAGTGGGCTATAAAAACATATGAAATCCTCAACTATGGATTTAGCCTATCTATAGAGTGAATTCCATTCTTGGATGAGTTCAGCCAAGCCCAACCCTACTTGTTGAACCTTGGAGTTAAAATTCTCAATCTATAGTTTGTTCTTTTCTATCTCATCCATAAAAATGGCTTTACCTTTCCAAACTATATTCATAGGGGTACCAAATTCTAGCACAATAGGTTTTAATTTGGAGATAAATAATTTGAAGGGGAGATCATCAAAGGGGGTCTTTGATAAACTATCCTAGGCGGTGTGATCATATTGTTGGTGGGATCCTTTTTTGGGATCCTCCACTAGGGGGTCCTCTTGGGAGTCCTCTCTAGAAGAAGAACACCTGAGTGTGACCTCCTAACCATAGAGATCTTAGATATGTTTAAATAAAAGGAGAATCAATCCTTGGTGAAGGATGGAATTATTGTCATTCACTTGGTGTAGTAGGATGATACTCTTAAGGGACTTTAGTAGAAAGTAGGGTAGAATTATTTTATATCTAATGAAATGATTAAGAAGTGAAAAATAGTGGGAGAAAATAAGTTTATATTTACCTTCAAGTTTCATGTACCACATGATTTGAAGTCAAACTTCAAGATAATAATGTGGAAGATCAGCCTATGGAAATCCTTTCTATCTATTTACAAAAAGTTGTTTTTCTAAAAAAGTGTTATACTAACTTGGTTTTTCAACTGATCCTTAAAAGCCTTTGTTCCCACATAATACATTCTAGTTTCTTCACTAGTGGACTCCTCTAATACATTAATAATGATTTCATATATGGTTATTTTTTTCTTATTATAGACCATCATGATTTCACAGTCAATCTCTAAATTATGTTCCATAACCTGTTCCATGAATTCCATGAGTCCCCCCTTTTTCAACTTCTTCCATTCTTATTCTATTCATGGACCCCCTTGTAAGAAGTAAGTTCCAACCTATCCCAATCACCCCTAAATAGCTAAAATGGGTGCGATGATGTTTCTAGATGGGGTGAATTTGAAAAGAGCACAAATGGTTTGTAGTTCCCACTAAAGGATCATAAAAATATTTAAGACCCCTCTATTTGGAATAATTGTGGATCTACCTAATTGAGATCTACCCATTAGAGTTGAGGTCATACATATGTGGATAAATCATTTTTTAACTTTCATTGGTATCCTTAGGTCATATGGAATTTAAGACATTATATGCAAGGTTGACTTCAACTTAATAGTTAGTTAAAAGGTAGATATTAACTCCAATATTGACAAGGAGGTCAGCCACCCTATTTCCTTCCCTATAGGTGTGTATGAATTTAACATGAGATACACCCTTTAGGAAATGCTTAGCATCATCAATGATGCACTTAATGGTTTTTGAGGGGTATTCTTTCCTTCAAAGGCTTTTAAGATGTTTATCTAGTCTCTGTTGATAATGATCCTATTATGGTTGATGCTTGTCACTAACTAAACACCCTGTAGGGTACCCTTGGCCTCAGCTAAGTGGTTCATTTGGGTTCCCATTAGACCTACATACATATCTAACATCTCCCCTTTATAATTCCTTACAATATTTCCACCTCCTATAGGGCCTGGCTTGCCCTTGGAGGTGACATCAATGTTCAGTTTCACCTAGCCTTTTAAAGGAACATTCCATTTAGTGTGCTTATGGACTAAATATTTTGAGGCAGAGAATAAAACCTATTGGATGTCTCAATTTTTTAAAATAGACAATGTTGGTGGGGAGAAGGATCTTTATCCTTAGGAGGGAAAGATTTTGAGTTTTCCATAATGGTCTGGTAAAGGTGGGGGAAGAAACCTTTCAATTGATATTTTTTGTTGATGAAAATACCATCATTGCAAATTTTACAAATACACTAGAACCAATGGGGGGAAATAAGGTTCCAATGGAAGGATAAGGAAGGGATATTCTAGGGGGATTTTCATTTCATAATGAGATCTAAGAGATTTTTGGGTTTAACCCAAACCATGTTGAGTTGATTAGTGAGCCATTAAATAGAGACAAGCTGAAGGGGCATTCAAGGAAAAGGTGAATAATGGAATCATCCACACTTTGACACATTGGGAATCTATTGGGAATAATCAACCCACTTTTGTCTAGGTTGACTATTGTCAAAATTTTATTTTGTGCCACAAGCCAAAAAATGAAATGGACTTTGGCAATCAAATGCTTTACCCAATTTTATTCCATTGACTCCATTTACTTTCCTCATTAAGGTTAGTGGTATGACCTGAGGCTACCAAGTAAGAGTCATTATATTTCACCCACTAAATAAATTGGTCCTTTTTTTATAAGTAGGGGATGTGGACATATCTTAATGTTAGTTTGAGGTTTTGAATAGCTTGAGACACTTCCAATGGTATGTCTTCACTAGGGAAGACTTTCCATCATTTTATTCCATCCTTAATTTCCAAATAATTTTTTATTTTGGAGCCCCATCTCTACTTTAACTATCTATACCACCCCATCCAAATCCTGTAAGTGGAGAGGGGAGTGCGAGATAGCCAATCATCTTCCTATAAGTGAATTTTCTTTTCATTCTCAATTTTCCATAAGATGCCTTTCTTGAAAAGGTCCTTACAACTAGATATGACTTTCCAAAAGGGAGATCCATCAGAAGGGCCTTCTTCCCATAGGAAGGCATCATCTTACCCTCTTTCCAAGTATTTGTACTATATGGTTCTTTCCCATTCCCCATTCTCCTTCATTAGGCACCATCCCATTTTTGCCAACATGGATTTGTTCATGGATTTGATGCTTCTCAGGCCAAGACCTCAATTAGATTTTGTAAAATATAACAATTGATGTTGTTCTAGCCTAAAATTATTCAATAAAATATAAAAAACACATACAATTCAAGATCACCCACTATAAATATCATAAATTAAATATTCTATTATGAAGAAGCAATCATATTCCTTTGTAAAATAAGTTAATAAATTTGGGACCTACATTCGAAAAAGTTTTATTAATGCTCTTATACCTTATCCTTCACTAAAATATCTGATAAATATGATAATATTTGGATAAAATAGATGAAATGGATGTCCATAATCCAATTTTTATAATTTTAAGATCAAACTAGATTAAATAGTTTAGGATAAAAGTATATTCCAAATGATTTTTATTTAGAAATTTGTGAGAAAACAAGAGGAATAAGTAATAGATGTTGAATACCAAGACATGATATTTATAACTCATATTGATGGCATAAAGAGTGAATGGTTTTTAGATACCATCCAAATATTATTCAAGTTAATTTCCTTAAAAAATCTAATTCTACTCAATGATTATATTTAAAATAAAAAACTATACATTACTCAATCACCAATGGATAATTATATATGAATAACTATTAAATTATTTATATTAAACACCTAAATAAATAAAATATATAATCGGTTATGAAAAAACTTCATAAATGTTTGGGATGTGTCCATTATTTATGAAATAACACAACACATAGGATTCTTATAGAAGGATATTATTGGATTACCATTTCCAAGGATACTTAAAATATTAAGAAGACATGTGAAGAAAGTAAAATATCCATCATGAGAGAAAAATTGCAGTAATGCCACTCAAACTACTAATAGAAATATAACTATTTTAAAAATGGGTATGAGATTTTGTGGGAGTAATAAATCCTAATTCATCCATTTTTTAAAAATTTGTCATAAATTTAATATATCATTTCACTAGGTGGACTGAAGCTAAATTGTCAAATAAAAAATAATGGATGAAGTGATAAAATTACTATAAGATAAAATTGTAACAATATTTTCTATCGATGTGTCATTAATATGTGTATTTAGTTTAAATCAATATAATTTACAAAATATTAAAATTTTCATCTAGCTACTATCCACATGAAGATGAGGTAGAAAAATAAAAACATGATCTATGTGATAAAGAAAATAAAAAATAATAATCCTATTCAATGGAATGAATTATTAAATTATTCCTTGTACGAATATAGAACCAAAATTTTTAATTAATTAAATACATCTCCATACATACTAGTTCATGGTAGGGAACTAATATTTCATTTAAACTTGGTTCTCCCTATATATTGATTTATAAAAGAGTATGAAAGGAAATCATAGGTAGGGAAAGATAGATTGAAACCCATTTTTAAAATGGATAAAAAATGAGATAAATATATTGAGACATTTTTAAAACATTATTATTTTCTAAAAATATGGTTTGCTAATAGTGTCGATAATAAGGATTTCATAATTTAAGACCTAGTACTGATGTGAGAAAAAATATAAGAGAAAAAGACAACATGAAAAAGTTTCAACACCTATGGTAGTGAAACTATAAGATTTTAGAAATTATTGAAAAAAAAACCATGTTAAAAAATTTGATGGATATATTTTAACATTTCCATTTAATCAATGACTCTCGAAACATAAATTTAATGCCAATGTAGGAGCATCAAGGTTCATGTGCAATCTTGTATCAACTAAAAATACGATAGTCTTGGAATTTTGGCTAAGTTATTTTTACACAAGTTTCCTATTTCACATACATATATTAATTGTAAGTTTGTGTAATGTTTCACTATTTTTATGTTATTTTCTCACCACCTCTTAATGCATGCATGTTTTTTGTAATGTTTTAAGTCCTTTGAACACACATTTATTTTGTGTTTGAAGTGTCTCATGAAAAAAAATTCTTGCATGGATTTATTTTATCATTTTTATTATTTTTTTGAATATTTTTTTTATAATAAACCGTAACCATGTATATTTTTGAAAAAAACTTAATAGATCTATGATAAATTATAGCACAGTAAAAAATATATTAGTTCTTTTCCATAGAAGAAAAAATGATGAGATTCCTTGGAGGAGTTAGTTATTCACCACACAAGTGGTTTATTTGTGAGATAGTTGGTGAGATAAAATATATCTACAAAAATGTTCTCAATTTATATTAAGAACATGGCATTAGAATTTTTCAACATATTTATTGGTTGTGAGTTTCATGTGAAATGTCTTGTGTGCAGTCTGGTTTCGGCACATGTATTCTTGTGACATGTTTTACAAATATTAATTACATATAAATTTATTATATTCTAGGAATATACTATGGATTCCTTTAATATTTAATTTTATTTAGTATTTTATTATTAATTTATATGTAACATACTAAGGTGCATTACAATTATATTCATTTATTGTTTATGGTGCACTAAGTTGTGTTAAATGTTGTTAAATAATGTAAATCAATTAATTTATATAAATTAATATTCAACATTTATAATAATTCTCATAAATTTTAACCAACTAATTATTAAACCTAAGAACAGTTACAAGTAAATATTTTAAGATAGGATATTTTTAAATACAATGAGTTAGCACATGTATATCTGTAGACCTAGTGCTATAACACATCTAACCACAAGATTTATTTTGTTTTTATTTTTTGTTTTCCTATTTTAATTCACAAAGTTAAATTATAATAAATAATAGAGTAATTATTTATGCACTTTATTTTATATTCATCTATATTCTCTAAGGGCTGTGTGATCTAATAAATATCTTAATTGAGATCCCCTAATAATATCTTCATCAGTTGGTTTCAAATCAAGGTTATATTCCTTTTTGGTTATTCTTACTTTCAATATTTGTGATTTTGGGTATAAAAAATTTAAAATCATCCTAAGAATTTTTTTTTTGGGTAGAATATTAGATAAGAAAATCAGTTTTTTTAGAATTATATTTATATGGAAATGACACAAAGAGGAGGATTATTTGGTATAAGGTTAAGAGTGGATAGATATCCAAGCCATTTGTATTTTTATAACTGATTATATATATATGAAATTATGATTTGAGGCTATGTAGATAGTGCAACATAGTTTTGTTATAGTGTTGGATGATGTAAGAGATACAAAATTTATAGAAGCAATTGAGGAATACAATTCATATGAAGAGGTTGATAAACCTAAAGATTAATTGTTTCATTTTTTATAATATTTAAAAGTAAAACAAACTTAGACCCTACAATTTATTATATAAGTTTAAGGACTAAACATCTAATTGACTATAGCAATGAGATAGAAAAGTATTTTGAGTATGGAAGAATGGAATATCCTAAGTGAATTAATTTTTGTTTCTAAAATATCACACATCTTTATTGTGGGAAAATGTTAAAACTAAAATATTATGCAAAGGTAAAGATATTATTAAGACATGTAATAGATGCATCATGAAGTTGAAGTATATATTTATATCTATGGACTATAATATGATATTTTTCAAGAAGCTTCAAAACATGGGAAAAAGTGTGATGGGTGTGAAAAATTACAATGATGAGTATTGTAGACTTATCATTAGATTGGATCATGTTGAGGATGATGGTGTGAAGATATTTGGGGATCTAAATGGACTGTGTATGTAAATTAAATATGAATTTTGTATAGTTATATAATGATTTATTTAATAATCTTATCAGTGTGCACTAAAGGAAGAGGAAAATTTATCACAAAGACAACAAGGACAAGAATGAGGAAAAATAAAATTTTCAAATGGATGTAGATAAGGAGATGGAACTCACAAAGGTTATTTTATGTAATATAAATTAGTTGAGGTGAGTTATTCATAATGAAAAAATGATAATAACCAAATAAATATAGTAGGAAAAGGATCCTATGTATGAGATAAAGGTCATGGATTCAATGGTACATTTTTATAATGTGGTGAGACTAGACATATAATATTTTATCCACATGTATATAATTGAAGATATATAAGAAAATATTTGAATGTGTATATAACATAGGTATATGAATACTTTTTTTTACATATTAATAAAATATATGATCTTAAAACTATATAATCTATCCTGATGAGGATATTATTATTGAAATTTGTGAAATGGGACAATAGTCTTGCAGAGAGAAAGAATTTGTTTTCAACCTTATAAAAATATGGAGGTGAGTCTTATAAAAATATTATTAATAGCGTAATCACATATGATATTGTTTTAAAATAAATGGTATATGATTTTTTTTCTAAATAATATTACATCCAAATAAGTATAAAGTCTCATGGTTGTTGAAGGTACATAAATTTTTTATGGACAAATAATGTTTGGTGAGTTTTCTTATTTTTATATATAAGGATGAGGTTCTAATTAAAATTATGATGATGTATGTTTGTCATATTTTCATTGGGATGCTATATAATAGTCACCACAAGATGTATCATGATGGCTATGAAATTACGTACACATTAGGGAAAAATTAAATTATGCATACACTAAAACTGTTGAGGGACAATTGTGAATAAGTGGACAAGAATCCAAATGTTTTGATGAGTTAATGAAATAATTTCATGAAAGAGATGTAAGAGTATAGGTCATGCTACACAATGATTTATAATCCAACATATGAAATTAGTTCATGTGAAATATATATATAAATACTTCCACACAAATTAAAAATGACAATGAGTGAGTTTGAGGAGATTATGTCTAATGTTTTATTAGATTGGTTTAAACCCATGAAAAGTATAAGTAATAAAATTGAATTTATTATATTTTTGAATTTACCTAACAAAGTGGAAGAAAGGCTACCTCTAAATTAAAATGTAGATGTTCAACTAAAAGTTCAAAAAATCTTTGATAAAGGGTTGATAAGCACATGTTTAATACCAATAGTTTTAGTTCATAATAATAACATATAATAATAAATTTAAATTGATTAAAAATTAATAAATGAGATAACCATAAACTATATATCTTAACTATTATGAATGGTTGATTTGATAGATTTCTAAAGTTGAGTGATGATATTCATAAAGATTGAACTGAAAAGTAGATATCACCAAATTCACACAAGTTAATGTGTTTAGTGGAAGACAAAATTCAAGACACAATAATGTTTAAATGAGTGTTTGTCTATTCATTTCATGTTACTGTTACATTGAGTGCATTCATGATATTGATGAATCAAGTCTTGAAACCATTCTTGGAAAATATTCTATTATTGTACGTTGATGACATATTGATTTTTGGTATAATAGAGGAAGAATATATGAAATGTTTGAATTAATTTATAGATAATTTATTCTATGAATGATTTATGATGACCTATAAATATCCTATTTATCTCAATATATTAGGACTTGAATAAGGTCATAAAAATAACACTTATGTATACCTAGAAGAATAGGCAAGGACCTATAATTACTGTCTACCTATTAGAGTTTAATATAAACTTAAATTTCAATATGCATGGGTTCATAATCCTAAACCTACGACATGGGTTACATATCTCACTAGGCTCAATGTAGGCAAGAAATTATAATAATGATTGTAAATGTTGTAATAAAATGGTGTATGAAGGATATAATAAGGATATTGCATGCAAGGAACTAAATAAAAATGAAAAAATAATAAAAGATAGATAATATTAGTAAAATAATAACAAGGTGTTTGGTGCAATGGTTCTCCAATGGAAGTTTGGTGTAACCTGAGGAAATACATCAAAATAATGATAAACCATATATGTGTACCAATTTATTTGATATAAGGATGAGGGCATAATAAAGGATGAATAATTGCATCTAAAATATAAATAAGTAAGAAATATATAATTTACAAAGGAAAAAAATGAAGGAGATTAGGGATATCAATTCTTACATTTGGGTGGACCCACTGATGCTTCAACCTCAATCTTCGTCTTATGTGCACTTTTCAAGAGAGGTTTTACATTGAAGACTAAAAATGGAAAGATAAAGACCTAAAAATCCTTAGTTGGGGACTCCAAATACCAAGTTTACCTCTTAAATTTGACATAATATATTTAGCTTCAATCACCATACAAGATTATAGCTCAAAGATAAATCTCTAAACCTAAAATATAGAGAATAATTAAGAGAAGAAATGTGAGTTCAAGGAATTTAGATGAATGTGTTATATATAATTATAATTTTGAATTCCTATAATTATTCTTCCATTTTAACTTTCAACTAACTTTATTTCCATATTTAGTAGTTTCCATATATCTTACTGTATCGACGAGATTAATAAAATGTATTTACTAGTTCTCTTCCTTATATTGTATTAGCCAGATCGATATAGTTTTTTGTATGTCTTTTATCATCATTAACGTATTAATTTGGTCAATATAATATTATGGTAGTTGATATTTTACAAATATATCAACTTGGACAACACTATCATCTTAGAGTTAATGTCTATTTTTGAGTATTAGATGTATATAAGGGTCATAATTCATTCCCATATATATATATATATATATATATATATATATATATATATATATATATATATATATATATATATATATATATATATATATATGCAAATGAATTATGACTCTTATATACATCTAATACTCAAAAATAGCCATTAACTCTAAGCTGATAGTGTTGTCCAAGTTGATATATTTGTAAAATATCAACTACCATAATATTATATTGACCAAGTCGATACGTTAATGATGATATAAGACATAAAAAACTATGTCGATCTGGCTAATACAATATAAGGAAGAAAACTAGTAAATAAATTTTATTAATCTCATCGATATAGTAAGATATAGGGAAGCTACTAAATATGCAAATAAATTCAGTTGAAATTTAAAATGGAATAATAATTATAGGAATTCAAAATTATAATAATGAAGGTATGAGATAATATCATGTAAACATATCCCAAAAAGTAAGCAAAGCCAATTCCACCTAATTATTAGTGGACACTTTAAGGCTTGCACTTAGGGAGATTTATGTGCAACCATCTCCTAAAATATAAAATAATATTAAAGTGATAAATTAAAAATATTAAGTGTATACAAATGCACCACCTAAATCTCATCAGGTGTCATAGTACATGTGACCCTTACTAGGATAGTTACATAGCTATATAGAATATCATAACTAAAAATAAATGTTGAATTAAGTTCTTATAAATGAAATTATAATTTAAATTACCATTTATACATACATTCCAACTATATTAATACATGTGAGTATTGTAGTATCTATCACCGATGGGAAAATAACTTCATAAGATAAACTGTAATGATACAAGGTTAAAAACTGATAAAATAAATGTGTACATAGAGCGGTCAATAAAATGATGTAAAATAAAAAAATAACAAAAAACAAAAAAAAACTATAAATTATTGAAAACTATGGAAATTGGAAAACATATATTGATAAGGCTAGGTTAAAACCAATATATCCAAAGAAGAATATAAAATGGAGGAAAATTAGCAATCCAAAATTTCAAGTTTACTTATGATTGGAAGACCAAAAATACATCAAAATTAGTATAATTGATAAAAAAAATAAAACAAATGACACAAATAACTATCAAATGATATTAAACACATATATGTAAGATAAGTAAAAAACAAATATCAAACAAAGATGTGAAAAGTTTAGAAACATGATCAAATGGCAAGCAAAACATCAAACATGAAATCATGAAAAGGTGAAATGGGACCAAATGGATCACAAAAATTTGAATATATAACTCAATGTCATATAAATTACTAAGATAAATACTATAAACATAAGTAAATGACAAATAGAGCATTTAGAAACAAATTAGAGATACACCATCTATCCTAAAGATGGAACATCTAAAGTTGTCAAAATTATAACATTTCTAAAAGAGGTTAAGAATCATAGATAAATAAGATGAGATAAATTTAGGAAAAAACCTACATGTCAAGGGGTAAAATTTTATGGATGTAAAATAGGGAATCACCAACTTGAAAAAATGTTCTTTACCAAAAACACAACATGCAAACCAAATTTGCAAAACTAAGAATTTTTAACATCAATGGTCGTAAATAACCCTTCTTAGAGACATAAAGTTATGATAACTAGTGAAGTATATAGATCATCCCATTAAATTTATAATTTATGAAAAATAAAAGGTTAATACCTTCCTAAAATATGTTCCCCATTCCCCATGGCACCTTATAGAGCCATTGGCCTACTATGAAGATTAGGTACTAACATGATAATATATGTAGCACTAAAAAGTAATAAGATATGAAATTGTATAATGATATCTCCTACCTAATTATAAAATATTATAAAACCATAATGGACCTCAGCTCTATCATGAGGAAAAAATTGGATTTTGGAATTCAACTAGAATAAGATATGTGCCAACAATTTAAAATATTGTTGTGTGATATGATTTTTAGGATATAATTACATTTTAACATTACCTTTTCTTATGATGTATCTTTTGAAAATTATATTTTTGTATTTTACTCATCCATATGGATTTTTGAAAACCCTAAATGGGTGATAAATATTACTATAACAAGATATATTAAAACTATCCAATAGAGGATATAAACTAAAGACCAAGATATGTAAACACTCTTAAACATGCACCTTAAGAAAGAGTAAAATCTTGAAAGTTACTTGGTTATCCTAATAAGAAAGTGAAAAATAGGAAATAACATAAATGAGCATATAATGATTGAGTTCCCTAATCGTAATTATTTTTAATGGAATATGGTACTGTAGAGTTGGATTATGATGGTTATTAGTCAAGCATTAGTCAAAGAAATCAATGAAAATGCATAAAGGAACTTCAAAACAAATCCAACCTATTCATGTAGGGTTTGATAATGATAATGAATAACCAATTAAAATAAATCAATACCTATTACTGTGCCAAGTTTATTCCATCACCCAAGAGCAGGTCCAAGCAGTTTCTCCCCTTGATCTAGAGCTCTAGTCTTTATCAACAATGGTTTCTTTGATCCTCCATTACGTCAATAATTCTATACATAACCAAGGATAATGATATAAACTATATAATTTTGCATATCAATCAAGGTAATACAAATTAAAATAACACAATAATGAAGACACAAAGGAATTTTGGAGAGATTTTAGCATTATAAGTTTACACAATTTAAGATTTAAAATGATGTTTATGACCTCTCGATTTATATATTTTACAATTTAGTAAGAATGAATCTAGACCATACATATCAAGATGAAGACGTGTGGACAAGAATCCATTCAATTTTATAGGATAAAACCATAAATTCCCTCATAAATATTTGGGATAGAGAGGTATTAACTAGGCATGGGAGACCATAATATGATATTTGTGTAACTTCTGAATTGTGGATGCCACCCCATAGATGATGTCACTAGGTGATGCAAAAAATGAGGATCCATTTACATTAATTAAATAACCAATAACTTACATGTAAAATCCACTTAAGATCCTAATTTTAATTAATTAGCCTTAAACATGATTAATCAATCTTAGTGCAATTCTTTGGAAATTGGTGCACAATTATTCAAAATGGTTGGAAAGTTATATTACTAGGTTGTAATTTGAATAGAGAATAATTGGAAGGTGATGTTAGATACATATGTACCATAATCCCATTTAATATTTTTTTGATACAAAATAACACATGCACATGTCTC
This sequence comes from Torreya grandis, assembly GCA_037957365.1. NCBI lineage: Eukaryota > Viridiplantae > Streptophyta > Pinopsida > Cupressales > Taxaceae > Torreya > Torreya grandis. Next base: position 1,668,031 of record JARHVA010002927.1, read on the forward strand.
ATGTAAGAAAATTGGTAGAAAAGAGCAATCTAGAACACCCAAGGTTGAAATCATCATTTGGCCTAAAATGAATTGATAAAATTTAGGAATTACCTAAATTTAACTACCCCATTTAGGGATACATTATCCTAAATTATCACTTTTATATGACAAGATCGAACCATTTAGTGCATTTTATGGATTTTTGCTTAAATTGTGCATTTGAGTGCAATTTGAGTAGGATTGACAATTTCAACACAAATGGTGTTAGGAATTGGATGTCTAAAGGTTTTAATGACAAGGAATTTGAGACATAGTGATAAGAGAGGGTAAAATATGGATTAAGACATGAATGTTAATTGTTATATTTTTACAATAAAATAATAAGATTGACTCTAAGTGAGGAAAAACACTATTATTAACAATTACCTTATATTTATACAAAGACACCTAGCTAATGTTGGGCAAAAAATAAATATATGTACCAAAATTATGGGTGTTTATGAGGAGGATCCAGTTGATTCCACTGATCTTACCATAAATCTCACAAATTTAAAGTCAAGAGGTGAAATTAAGATAACATTATTAACCCTAAAAAAGCTACAAAGCATAAAAAATATAGTAAAGACACAATGGGTGTATATAATGATTAAATGTGAAAAATATCACAAAGGGGACAACGGATGAGAAAATTAATTAAATTATTTTATAAATAAAGATAAATATGATGGTATTTCTTAAGGAGGGCCTAGTTGATTCCCTAAGCCTTGTCATGCAACTCATAATTAAAAAATAATAAAAATGTGTTGAAATTTTATAAAATACTTAAGAAACCATTACAGTTTAGGGTTGATGGAAAATAAACCTAAATGTGTGTAGTGAAGACAAGGATAAATTACAACATAATAAAATCAAAATAGAACTTGCAATAAATTTTATTTCTAGATAATATTATATAACTATAATCAAGCATGTAATATGTACACAAAATGAAAAAACATAAATAACATGAAACTAATAATATCATAGGTCATACAAAATGATTCTTTAATAAATAAGCATTGGTTGGTTCCTTGAAGATATGTCCTTCATTCATATATAATATATTAATTCTAGCTTGAAGAATGGCCTTAACTAGATAAGGACCACACCATGTTTTATTATACATTTCCTCATTTTCATTTGTGTTATCAAAATCCACACTAGATATCTTGCATCAAAATTATGGACTCTAAATTCATTATTATTATTTTTAAGAAATGCAAAACATTTATTATCTATTTTGTTGTAAATAGTTCATACATCACTCATAAAGTAAGTATAAAGTATGATGCCAGGCTTCATAAATCCCTTCATAATGTATGATGCCATAAAGTGAAATTTGTAAATAGGTTAACTCAACTTATAGTGTTAAAATGGCATCAAATATATAGAATAGAGAGAATGAAGTTACCACAGTGATAGTTTAAATACTAGTACAATAAGCTGAAAGTGTATTGTAAAGATGAATATGCAAATCCAAATTAGAATCCATAATAGTATTTTGTAATATCATGTTAAGTATTATATTAGTGGCTTAAAATTATCCATTACATAGAGGGTGTGAAACATTTGTGTATTATTTTTAATTATGGATGAATGTGTTTCATATATTTATTTTTGAAATTCCCACCAATGTTTGATATGATAGTATGAGGAATTCAAAAATGAAATATGATCTGGTTAAATAAGACTTTGGATATAGTATTATAGTAACATTAATAATGGGTATAACTTCTATTCACTTGCTAAATTACTCGGTCGTGGTCGTAATGAAAACATCACCATCTTATGATCAAGGTACTTTGTTGATGAGACATAACTTCCACATAAAGAATGGCCAAAGAGATTGAAATGTGATACATTTGTAGGAGGATAATGAATAAGATCATGATGTAGTTGGAAATGATTATGTTTTTTTCTTAATTTTGATAGAATATTTTTCAAGAGTATGTAAATAGTATCCAATTTTTATTAATTTTAATATTGTATCATAATCTTGATAATGCCCACTCCACACTCCCCCATGGAATTGATTAGTAAGATAAGTATGTGACTATTTAGTAACATGACATAGTAAGGCAACCTTAATATTAAAATATTAAAGGTTACTAGGGATGAAAATGAATTTAAATTCTTGATATGGGATTCTAATGTTTTCATTCGAGTTAACCACATGGGGATATGTGTTATGCTAGATAAACTAAATGATATATTTATGTCACCACCATTGTCAATTAATGATGTCCTTAATGTGTAAAATAAGAGAATCATCCTTAAGGACTATTGTATAGGTATAATTCCTCGTGTGGTTGATTAATTATGAGTCATGCAATATTTTATGAGGTTGAAAGAGGGAAGTTGATGAGGAAAATGATTTGGCTATTAAATTTTTCTCTCTTGGAATTACCTCAATTGTGAAAGACATAAAATATTAATAAATATTAGTAGTAATTTTATGGAATGAAATAAGGTTTTAAATTTTTTATTGATAACAACCACTACTTTAGTAGCATATAATCTATTAATCACATAAATATTTTAATTATGAGATGTCTAAATCAATGGCTTATTGTATCCGAAGGATGAGAGATTCATACTCAACCTTGTTGTTAGTAATATATAAGGTTAATAAAAAATCTAAAATAATGATTCAACCATATGATTGAGAAGGACATAAATTTACCTAGATCCTTTAAGACACTTGAATTTCTCAAAATTTAATTTCCCAAGTATCCTCATGAAAATTTATGGTGGCCTCAAGTAGTTCTTATAAGGTACATTTCTTAGATGTTTTAAACTTAAAAACTACATTTTGAGGTTATTCAAGGGATTATGCCTCGATGTTATCTATGAATTTATGGAATTATTCTTTAATGGAAATAACTTGATTTATGCCTTAAATCAATAGTATATCCTCATATCTAAGTTTATCTTGAAGGTGTCATTGAGTTAGTATAGGTGCAAAATCAATTTCAATAGTGATCAAATGGCCTTTAACTAATTTTGGATTAAGAATCCTAAAATCAAATTCCATCAAGAGTACCATCAAATGTCTAATTCAATCTCCAAGAACGAAATACTTAAAGAAGAAATGGAAAAGGGGGCTGGAAATTACTTTGACATATGTAGAATGATAAAATGTGCAGTATAAAATATTCTTGGAAATGAATTAGATTTTAAGGCGATCAAACTCCAATTTTCTCTATCAACTATGATAATATCTTAAAGCACAAATAATTTATTAAATAACATAATAATTATCATAATTATCTTTTTATACAATCAATGCCCCAACTATTATGGTGATAGAAGATGTATTTTCATAGATTAGGAGGATGATGTAGGTTTTTATACATGATATATAATGATTTTTGACAAGCCACAATGCATTATAATATAACACATTTCTTGGGAATAGAATTGATTGTATATTTATGATATGTTGATTCTTGTATAAATTTGTGGATCTCCCCAAATTTCCAATTATAAGTGTGAATGTTAGGAATGGATCAATGTATGTATGTTAAGAATATATTTCATCTTATAAGGATCGATGTCAATACCTTGTAGTGATAAAAATAATCCTAATTTTTTTTGGGATGTAACACCAAAGACAAACTTATTAGTATTAATATTAACTTCATATTTAATTAGATGGTCAAAGATGATATATATTTCATGAATATTATTTTCATGACTCTTGTATTTACCTATAGGGTCATCTACATAATTTTCAACTATTTTATGGATGATATCATGGAAAAATTGGGTTAATGGTAGTTGGTAAGTTTCCCCTACATGTTTAAGGTTAAAATGGATATTAATATAGTGATATTCAACACAATAAATAGTAAAGTTAGTCTAATGTTGATATTAATGGGTGATGTGAATTTGACTACACCCTAAAAAAATTTCCATGAGGGACATCATCTCATATCCAATGTTATTTTTTGTTTATTCATTAAGGATTGTATTTTTATCCTAAAAATGATATGGTGTATAAGGAATCTTAAAAAGAGGGTTAGGCTTAGGATCAACACTAGAAAAAAAGTTACTAAAGTGAGGAGTAGTTTTATAAAACTTGCCAATCTTGTGATCTTGCATGGAATTTGAAGATCTCTTACATGAAGTAGTTATGTAATGGAATCATCATTAAGAATAATAGGTAATGGGACATAATATTCAACATATACCCATGGATAGATAATCTAATTAGCTTTACTATCAAATATTGAATTAATTTGTCTCAAATTAGTGTCTTTGGAATTTAAGGTAAATTTTATGTATAGCATCAACCTAGTTGATAATGTCGAGAATATAAAAACAAGGATTAAATATATTATAATGATCAATATAACTTGATGAGGTACTAGTGGTATTAATTGTCTAGAGTTGTTTGGTATACTTATTTGAAAAAGAGTTAAATTGGTTGATATCGTTATAAAGAAAAAATAGAGGAATTAATATTGTTTTAATAAAATTTTAGAGTGTCACCGATAATATTAGAATAATAAATGGATGTAACTAAAACTATATAAATTCTATGAAATTATTCATCATTATAGTTTTATGATGAAATATGAAATGTATTGACATTTTTAGGGAAAACCTAGCAAATATATTCAGTATATGATGGAGTAACTATATTAAAAAATTTATGTACTTATCCATTACATTTTAAATATAAAGGATGAATTATATTTCCATTCTAATGGAATACATGTCTAGTACAAAGGGTAGATAATTGGTGAACTATATTGGCACTACAATGGAACACTTCACCAATGCAATACAGTGATAAAAATTGAACTACATGAAAACTATATACTTATTAGTTGATGATGTTAGAGTATGAAAATAAATAGTATTGACATTCTAAGGAAACACTTAGATAGTATATTAGTATTTTTTGGAATTATTTTGAACAACATTGGGTTAGCCGATATAGTCAAAGTTACTAGGAAAATATAAAATGCACTGAAAAAGTCATGGAGTATTTCACAATGGTAGGCTGATGTGAGGAAAATATACTTGAGGTATTTTTCATTTTTACCAAAATTTATTGCATTTATTCATTCCTTTAACCAATGATTTCTATTCTTTGGTTTGTCAACCACTTATCCCCCTCACACAACTTGAGTTAATTAATTTGATTCTATTATCTCTCCTTACAACCATTTGAATCCCTCTAACATTCCACTCATCCTTATTTATTGTTTATCATCAGATATTTTTATGGAGACCAACCTGTAACTCAATTCATGTTTTATTCCTTAGGATTAATCATGGGTGATGATTCAAAACTCATTGATAAAAACTAAGGCATATATTTTTATCGAGAAATTATATAGCTCACTCTTGTGGACTATGATAACATCAAACATTTTATACACTTGAGGTTATAATTCATTTTCATCACCACTAGAGTCAAATAATATGAATTTGATGGACATATTTATTAAATTAATGCATCTTAACAAGGGAATTTTATAATGAAGTACATCAAAGTTTTATAATAGGGCCTAGGAAATAATGTAATCATCATCGTATGGTGGGGAAAAATTAATATCATGTGTATATTTTTGATATTTATCATTGGAGTTTTTTTTAGTGGACACATCAATCTAAATAAATGTTTGAGGATATAGTGTTATAAGATCTTAAAAAATCTTAGCCTTCCAAAGGTCATTTCATACAAAATCATCTTATACATATGAAGCTTCATGATAATTACAAGGAGGTAAGATTTTGGTATCATTCTAAATCAAGTGAATTTACATATCCCATGGTAGGAGATATAGTTTAATCCATTCCACTTTATGGTAGTAGTATTATAAATGGCTTCTAGTTTAGTGGGTTCATTATCATCAAAATTAGTAACACTAACTTCAAACTCAAGTTTCATGTTTATAAAATCAACAAAATGGGGAATATTAATGAGGATAATAGTATGAATGTTTTAGCATTAGGTAATCTAAGATCATGTGTTTTGGGATTAGATTCATATTTATAATGCTTTCTATCATGTTTGAAATTAATACATTGGCTACTAGAAGTTGAAATATCTCTCATACAATAAGCCCAAATATGGCATAAAATAATATTATAGGATATATATAGAACCATAAAATTGGTTCATATTGTTTTGGGCCAAATATTTAAGTGGAGTCAAATGCAAAAAATATGATTTTGTTTTGACTTATCAAGTCCATGACGTGAAAGTATAACTTTTTACGGTCAAATTTAGAATATCTGATTTGATGGATTAGATAAATAAAAGTCACATAAATTCTAAATCTATCATTAGATAATACATTATTTATTAGGGAATCATTTATCATGATAACAATAAAGAGATAAGTGTGTCATTGGCTAAGAAAATGACTTCATCATTGATAAAATATTCTTCGAGAAAACCTATGGAAGGTTTCATAGAACATTAAGGATGATAAATTGTTTTAATGGCATGGAATTTCATAGGTGTTGGACCATTATAAGGTTTGGGATGTGGTTAAATTTCATCTAATGGGGATTCATCTATATATTTCAATTATTTCATGAGAAATATCTAATGGTATGGTGAGGCTATAATGAGTTTTATTAAATAAATATTTCAAAATATGGAATTTATATTTGTTAGGAAGTCCAATTATGATTTTGGATAGCACCATAATAATAATAAATTTCATTTATATTATTAGATTTATGATGGAAGGTAGTATGGGTTTTTTTGTGTTAGGTTGAGGCTCTGGAGGTGGATTGGGATCATCAATAAGTGGAAAATCACAAAAGGATGTAGTGGAGATACCAATATCATTAAGAAGTAGTTCATCAGGAAAAACATTCTTAGGATTAGTAAAAAGATATTTGTTATAGGGATTGCGATTGTAGGTAACACTTAAAATAATCAAAAATTAATAATTAGTGTAATATTGAACATAATTACAAAAAAGTGTCAAATGATTATCTCAAATAATATTGTAGACACTAAAAATTTACACCATTATATTAGTATGAATATATGTGTCTGACCACTTCCCCATCCATTTTTACAATAGCGAATTTCATTTTACCAATTACTATCTTACTTCACATAATTAGTCTTACTAGTTACTTTCTACCCAGGTAACTAATTTTAAATACTTACTATAGGATTGGATTACAAAGGTTATTAGTTAAGAATTAGTCAATAAATCCATGAAAATGCATAAAGAAATAAAAAAACTAAGCTATCATATCTAACCGGGATTTCTAATGATAGTAAAGAATAAATTGAAATTAAGCAATATATATTACCTTCCCAAATCATTTCCACCACCCAAGAATAGCTCCAAGTGTGTTCTCTCCTTGACCTAGATCTTTATTCTTTGTCAATAATGGTTTGTTTTCTCCTCCATTGCCTTAGAAATTCTATGCATAACCTAAACCCAATAGAATAAATCTCTAAATTGGTCTATCAAATTAAGCTTACCCAAATTAAAATAACACAATAATCAAAACACAAATGACTTGTGAAGATATTTTGGAATTATAAATTTACAATAAAAATAGCCTAAAAAAGGTGTTAAGATGCCTTCTATTTATAAATTTCTAAAAGGGGGTAAGATAAATCATGACCATTCATATCAAGATTAAGATCTATGGCCATGGTTTAATCATACATTTATAATTAAATCCATAAATATCTCCAAGATGATTTAGATGGAAAGGCATTAACTAGGCATGGGTGACCCATAATATATATATATATATTTTATGTATTTGTGGCCTATGGATGCCACCCCATAGATGATGTCATTTGGTAACATAGATATTGAGAATAAATTTCTAATATTTAAATAATAAATAACCTCCATGGAAAATAAACTTAATATCTTGATTTTAATTAATTAAACTTAAATAAGATTAATCAAAATTTGTGTAATTATTTTGAAATTGGCCCGCAATTAATCAAAATGGTCAGAAAGTCATCCAACTAGATCATAATTTAATTTAAGAACAATTGGAAGGTGATGTTAGAAGTATGGAAACCGTATTCCCATTTAGGATGTTTCCAACATAAATAAAAAATTTACATGACATGTACAAAAAAATTAGAAGAAAAAAGTGTTCTAAGAACACATAAAGGTGAAATCATCATTTTGACTGAAAATGATTTTATTAAAGTTAGGTATCACATAAAATACATTACCCCATTTAGGGATACATTGGCCTAAATTGACACTTTTATAGTACAATTTAAAACCCTTTAGCATGTTTTTTTGTGATTTTGGCCTAATTTGGGCATTTAAGTGCAATGCAAATAACATTGAAAATTTCAACACAAATACTGTTAGGAATTAGATGTATACATTTGTTTAAGAAGGCATAGTGAGACATTTAGGTGAAGTAACATATTTACAAAGAATAGAGTTTTCAAGAATAAATTGGAAATGACCCATGATTCCCACTCAAGAGGACATACTAGGATGAAAGATAAGGATGGATTCTTGAAAAGAGAGGAAAAGTGAGAGATTAACCTGTGGAATAGATCATATACAGATGAGTTAATGCTTGTAAATGTGGTCACCATCAATGATCAAAATATAATAAGAGGTATAATGGACCCTAAAGATAGGGAGAATGGTAAGGAATCAATACATATATGTAATGGGAAACTTTAAATGCACCCAATTTGAGAGTGCACATTACATTTTTATGTCATTGATCAATCCTAAGACAACTTACACACTTTTATTTTCATCATGCGAATTAGTGTGGAGATATTAGAATTAAAGGAAAATCAAGAATGTTGTCCATAAATATGATAATAATAAGTGCTCTAATAGGGTATATTTGATCATGATAAAATAGTTGTGCCCTGGTAGGGATAATTTTGATCATTGATAAAGAATAAATAATGGTTTTCATTTGTAGGGCTGATTTGATTCTTATGGTAGGATAAGATGTGATGCCCCAACATGGGCAATTGGAAAGAAAAATAGCTCAAGAATATAACATAAAACATATGTTAAAGTGAGAAGGCATAAACATAATTGTGATGGTGTAATGGCTAAAAGCCATAAAAACTAGACATACTAGATGCACAAGTGATGAGAGAGATGAAAATAAGAAGGGAGGTGGCCGAGCTGACTCCAGATGTGAAAGATAAGTGGATGTTTCCTACATTGTGACATGGACTCATGTTTCAACAAGAACTTTAGGCCAATTTAGTTCACCATGAAATGGAATAAGGGATGACAAAAAATGACCAAATATTAATTAGACTCATGATATACATGAAGAGATGCATGTTTAAGAATAGAGTCAGGTGCTAAACCTATTAAACCTAGATTATGCGTAGTGTTCTTGAGATCTATTCATCATATCCATGTTGATGTTTAGACTTGACTCTAGAGCACAAAGTGATTTCTATATCAAAATAAATTAGGAATCATAATTATCAATAATTGATAATGACATGGCATTTAAAATGCATAGAGATAGTTCAAATGTGAATACCTATAACTAGGGATAATGGTAAACAATGCCCAAAACTAGAGTTACAACTATTTGCATTTAAATATAAAAGCAAAAACAAGGAAAAAGATAAACATAAATGAACTTGACTTGCAATTAAGATTGGAATAATCAATATTTATGTAGGGTCAATAATGTTTAAAAAAAATCAAGAGAACCTTAATGACATATGATCAAGATATAAATAATCCAGATTTATGTGGTCCATCAAGACATTCTTGAACACAAAAGAGCAAAAATAAAACAAGAAAACAAAACACCAAAAATAATCAAATAAACAAAAAGTTTCAAGAACAACTTAATAACATGAGATCAACATCTAAATAATCAAGATTCATATGGATCATCAAGATGTTATTGAACATAAAAGAGACGAGCAAAAACATACAAGGAAACACAAGAACAAGGTGAGAAAATAAGTAATAAAAGGAGAATAAATTAATGCATAGGTTATAAAATATAACAAAGTACCAATAAAACTCAAATAAACACACACAAATAAAAACCAAGTTAGTGCAATTTAAAAATAATTATTCATGCACGTGTGGCATGGGAGTTAATCTCCACTAAAAAATAACAAAGAATAATGACACAAAATCTATTTTATAATCAAAGAGGTATAATAGTAGAATAATATGGGTGAAGAGAATAAAAGGAAAGGGTTGGCTGAGCTGACTCCATATGTGTAAGACAATTGGATACTACCTACATAGTTCCATGGATACATGTTCCAAAATAAGCTTCAAGATAAATTTACTTCTCCTAGGATTGGGATGGAGAAAAAAAGTGATCACTAGCACATATGATTAATTTTATATAATAAAATGGAAGACTTAACAAATCAGATTGGTCTTGCAAAATGATAAGTGGATGGGATGATAGAAAATAATCTTCTAAAATAAAAAGTGTGTGGGACAAGCTGAATCACATGGTACAAATTCAATAGGATAAAATAATTAAAATTTTAAAAATTGTGAGATTAAAAATGTAAAAAATCATAATTTAATGTTTTTGTTCTTTTGTGGATAAAATATGTACAAAGGGGAATAACTAGTCAAGGAGATACTCATCCAAAAGTAAAAGTTATAATAAATAGATAAGTTGGATACAAAAACCCATGTTCATAAGTAATAAAGAGAGAGGATCCTAAAAAGATAAAAAATTTCAACAAATATCATAAAATGTAATTTAGAATTGTGTACAATGCAAAATCAATCTGAACAACCATGTGGTAGGCAAAATTCCTAAGCTGAAATGGTGTTCTTATTCAATTTTCTATAAAATAAGCTACAAAATATTATTATATAAAAACTAATTTGTATAATAGGATTTCAATTTGTTCATCATGGTGACAATACATAATCAATATCATAAGTGGTCAAGGGTCAAAAGTGTTTAGGTTACAACAGGCCCAAGATAATAAAGAATGTGGTTCTCAAAGAGAATTGCCTAAAGAATAGGGTCAAACACATGGATGGTCTAGGGTGGGATAAATAATAGGTTTCTCAAATATAAAAACATAATTTAGGATTAAATGGATTAAAATTACCAATAGTGCAAAATCTTTCACTGTCTAGAGTTGTGAAAAGTAGTCCAAGGTAGTATAAAATGTGTTTAGCATAGGATAAAATTACTTCAGCACAAGTTACCCCCAAGTAAGGGGTATTTTAGACAATGGTTAAATATTTTTCATTCATATAAAATATTAAGTTGCATGATGTTCATGGGCTCTATAAGTTCTTCACCATAAGACTACATTATTGGTGTGGCCCCCACACATTCCTTCATGAACCTCTCTCAGTGCTAGCTTGGATTCTCTCAAAGATAAAAATCAAATAAATGTTTCATCATATCATTTTCAATAAATAATTTTTCCAAGTAGGCTATAATGTGACAAATGGTGATGTAATATTTTATGTTGGTTGCTGGCTAAGTTAGCTAGGAAAACATGATCATGGAAGTAGTTATAAAAATCTAGGAACCATGGTAATTCAGGTGGGGAATTGGGACTAGATATGACACATAATATCTCTAAATAGTATATAGGTTTAAGAAATTTTTAAATCATAAATAAATAGTTTTTAGCACTGCCATCAATCTAAACTATGGAACCAATGGTTTCCATTATGTTGGTTGATCTATTGTTTGCACTTAGAATTTGTTCAAACTACAGAGATTTAAAATGAACTTTGAGATTATCGATAATTTTATTGTAAGTAACAAGATTTTTATGTCTACTTTAATATTGATCAGTGGTCTAATTGATGATTAATTGGGATCACCATAAACTCTTAATCTTTGAATATCCCACTATATGGCAAGGTGAAGCCTTGCAATCAATGCCTTATACTTGGCCATATTGTCCATACAATTAAATTCTTTATGAATTGATTTGGGAATTAGATCCCCTTGAGGTGTAATCAATAATATGATAGATCCATACCTATGGTATGTAAAGGATTCATCAAAATATAGCTTCCACTATTTAGGTTATTTATATGCTTATTCTTTTGCCATAATATAATCATCTAAAAAGTCAAATTTGAGAGGTCAAGTATCTATGATAGGGGCTTCTACAAATTGATCAACAATAACCTACCCCTTGATTTCTTTCGAATCTTGATACTTAATTTCAAATTTTCATAGGAGCATGACCCACTTATCCACGCATCCTTGAAGAGATAATATGAATAATAAGAACTTGAGAGGTTCCACCTTGGTGATGACAATAGTTTTGGTTTTTAGCATATAATGTCATAATTTTTTGGTAGCAAAAACAATAGCTAAACATACCTTCTCAATAGGCATATAATTATGCTCATAAGACACTAGAGTGTGATTTAAATAATATATTTCATGTTATTTACCTTGATCATCATGTTGGGCCAAAATTTCCTCTAGTGAATGCTTAGTTGTTGATATGTAAAGAGGAAATGGTCATCTAGCTATTACTGGTCTCAAGACTATAAAATTAGCCAAATATATCTTGAGTTTCATAAACTCTATTTGAAAATCTTCATCCCATTGAAATGTTATCCCTATTTTTAAGAGATGGTTAAATGGGTGACATTTATCTACCAATTGAGAAATAAACCTACATATAGGTTGAATCTTTCCTTACAGGCTTTAAAACTATTTAAAATTGTTTGTTGGAGGCATCTATATAATAGCCTTGAGCTTGGCAAGGTCAACTTTGATCCCTCTTTGTGATATAATGAAACCTATAAATTTCCCTAAAGTGACACCAAAGACACACTTCTTAGGATTCAAGAAGACTTTATATTCATGAAGCCTTTTAAATATTCTCTGTAGAATGTCAGTATGTCGTTATCTTGTTTTAGATTTTAATAGTATATAATCATCATAGCCCTTAATAGTATTGTGCATCATGTCAAGGAATATGATAGTCATGGCACACTAATATATGTTTCTATTATTATTCAATCCAAATGGCATGAATTGATAACATAATGTTCCCTAAAGAGTGGATATTTCAATATTATCTTGATCTTATTGGGATATCTTGATCTATTATATCTAGAAAATCCATCCATTAAGGACAACATCTCATACCTAGTAGTTGAGTCGACAATCATGTCAATATTGGATAGATGAAAATCATCTTTGGGGCATGATTTTTTGATATATTTGAAATCAATACAAAGATATATACCTAGGGTATTTTTAATCAGTAGTACTATGTTATAAATCCATTCAAATTTATCTAGTCGTCTAACGAAAAATGTTCTTAATAACTTTTCTATTTCTACTTTAACCAATAGGGCAATGTGTGGATGCATATTCCTTGACTTTTGCTTGACTATCTTGGAATCAAGATGGATAATAAGGTAATACAAAACCATGTCTAGCTTTAATCCTATCATTTTAGAGTATGACCATGCAAAGATGTCAATATAATTCTTCATAATGGATATAATATGTTCACATTTTGGTTCAATAACGGAAGCTCTAAGAAAAACAATTTTGGGATCCTCATAGGTTCCCAGGTTCACTTTTATTATGTTTTCCACTAATAGTGTGGATCCATATTATAGAATTGTAGGAAAGGTATGATCATGATCATCTTCTTTTTCTATGGATTCTTATTTTTCCTCCCAAATCTTTAGATAATGAGACGAATTAGAATCCACCATCTTAAGTAAATGCTACGTAGTAAAAACTTATAGAAACTCAAGAGAGATATGATCAAACATTTGTTTTTATTCTAAAGAGATGCTTGTACTAGCTATAAAACTTTGTTAGATGGACCTTTTACATCTTGAGGGGATGAGAAAACTTCCCTACTTGAGAGTGCCTGGAACAAGTTTTCACTCAAAGGCTTGTCTTTTTCTTTACTTTTTACCTAATCAACAAGAGCCTTATAGAGTTTTTCACTTGAATATCTTGATGTTTCATATTTATTATGAACCAAGAAATTTTTCCTTCTCTCTAAAGTATGAAGAAGGATCTAAGTAAAAATCAAAGCCTTGTTTTTGATTGCCAATGGGTAATCCATCTTGTAGGACCATTTATTTTTTGATTGATTCTTCATTTTGAAACTCATTAAGCCATATACCCAAATTTGGTTGGTCCCAATAATTTTTTTTGGGATGGTAAATGCATAGGGAACAATGAGGGTTTGCTTTAGGATGGGAATCTCTAATCATAAAAATATGGTGTTCTTCTTAAGGAAGGGAAACACCACTAGAATGGGAAGCTCAAATAAAGGTATAATGTTCTACTCCAATAGGAGAATATCCAATCAAGGGATAAGTTCATGATTTAAGGATAGAATATCCAATAGTTAAGGATAAAATGGTATTATAATCAAATATGTTTGTGTTAGTAAGCTCATTGAAAAGGCTATAATCAGATGATATGTCACTGCTAAGAGTCTCATCACTATTCAATTCTTAAGAATCACTATCAAAATTCATGGGCTCCCTCTAGGTAGTATAAATATAAGACCATGAATCAAATTAGGCACTCTAATTGATAAGGATTCCAAGATTCTTGTGCTCTTGAGCTATGGCATCTTCCCATATAATCAAGATAATCCATGATCTGATTATGGATAGGATAATTTGGATTCTAAAACAATTCAGTAAGGTCTTCATAATATAACTAATCTCCCTTGATAAAATCCTCTTGATATTTATTTAGTACAATAGTAGGTCCAAAAACTTGTGGTTGTTTTCATTATTTATTCTTCTATTGCTAAATCATGCTAGGTTGGATAAGATTATTTAAAGTTTTAGGCTTAAAAAATGTTTTTAGAATTCGAGGTAACTTTGAAATGTGGAAGGGGTACATAAGAATTTACATGGAAATACCCACATCTTAAATAATAAACTACTTTTCAAGGGTTGTAGGAAATGGATCAGCCAAAGTAGAAGTGAGATCACTATGGTTGATATAATTAGATGGAGGTGGATGTGAAACTATAGCCTTGTTCTTATTCATAATGAATCCAAAACATAAAAAAAGGTTATAATAATAGAACTCAACCTCAATATGTTTGGAATATTCATAAGGTTGTTGATCGGCTATAATATTAACCTTGATTTAATCATGGGGAAACTTAGGGCACTACTGCAAGGTGGAGGGAATGGATTGTACTTCATAGAGCCAAGGATGACTAAGAATTATGTTTTAAGGCAGTTTAATGTCCATAATATGAAGCAATGTATGATGTGTAATGAACCTAATAATGACTGGAAACCAAATAGTACTAGTAGATTACCTCTCGATGTTATCATAAGCCTTGATAGTGATTGTCTCTATTTAAATATATTTTGTAGTGTATCCTAATATTTGTACCAGCTTAAGAGATATGATGTTCATCCCTGAACCATTGTCTATAAGAGCTCACTTGATCTTATGATTTTTAATGATTACCTCAATATACAATGGGTTATTATGGCTAGGTCTAAGTGTATACATGTTTTTTTAATCAAATGTCACTTGATGAAATGAAGATAAATGTCCCACAAGGTTCTATAATTATTCAAGATTTATGTCATTGGGAATAGTGTATTATTGTAAAAGTTTGTGAAAAATAGTTCTATGGACCTTAGATGTCCACAAGAGATCTAAAATGAAAATCTATGTAGGGGTTTTACTTTATTGGTCTGATATATTATAAGTTTTTCCAACGTTAGGATGAGTTAGCTTGAGTTTGGTTGGCATAGTAGTTAGCTTTGGATCTATTGGCCCAATGTTCACATTAGATTATATGAAAGAAGGGGAAAAAGGGCCCTAGAGTGTAACTCACAAGCATCTAGTTGAGACTATGTAACCTAGAGGTGGCAGGGAACCAATAAAATTAGAAGAGGAAGACAAAGGACATTAAAGGGTAACTAGTGGGCATCTAGCTTCATTATAATAGTTTCAAGTTGGCAAGGATTCATTATAATTAGAACAAGTTTGTTGTCCACAAATAGTAACCTATACAAATGGAGTTTCAATAGAATTATGTGAACATGATGTGGCATTACTAGATGGAGGGGGTATTGAACCTATAATAATGAGTCTTTTACTATGAGGAGCATGATATGTTCCACATGGTCTTATAGTAATAGTGGAAATGGGGGTTGCAAAAATACACCCCATGGTATTGGTATAGTTGCAAGGCATGTTGTTGTAACCCACATTATGGGTATTATGATCTTCACTATGATCATGCTGACTATAATTTTGACCTTGATTCTATTTATAATTCCTCCCTTATCCTTGATTTGTCTTTGGTTTTGATTATTACTTAGTGGTGGTTGATTATGTCAAGGAAAAGGGTATTTATATATTCCCATATCCTGATTTATGTCCTAATTAGGGGACAGTATAATCACAACTTTGCCACATTGAATGAGATCCTCAATGATATGTCATAATTAGATACAATGATAAGCATCATGACCAACAAAATGATGAAAGTTACACCACTCATTCTCTTTATACTAATATAGTTTTGACTGATCTTGAGTAAATTACCTTAGCACTGGTTATACAATTAGGTTAGATTTTATGATCATTTAGAATACCATTTCAATTAGTTCTTTTAATTTTTTGAAGATTTTGAAATTGCATTGGTTTATCTTCATGAAGGTTCTCTCTACAAATTAGGTGGTGGATTAGGGGGGCTAATTGTATATTTGAGGCTAGTAGAGCCTGCACCATTTTTACATGCCTTATTTTAGTTACCCCATTTCCAACCATGTTCTTATCCTTTTCATTAAATCCCTTAGGCTTTTCTTGCATAACTATTTGATTAGATTATTGGGTCTGAGTTGAAGTTTGATCCTATATGAAAATATTGACAAGGCCCTTAGCAATAAGAGACTTCTCAATTTGTACTGCTTTGTTCATAATTTCATCAAATGAGTTAACAACAGTTAATTGTTGCTTATGCATGAGCTCAAGATGTAAGTTCTATACAACTATATCTAAAAACTATTCTTTTGGTAAATTATGTTGAAAGCAACTTGTTAATTCTCTCCATCTTTATAGATATGTAGAAAATATTTCTCCATCATGTTATTTGGATTTACACAAGTTGATAATGGTCAATTCATGCTCTATGTTGTATGAGAAATGGTTTATGATGTTTTATCCAAATATGAACCTTTAGGTAACTTAAATAACAAATATAAATCTTTCCAGACTAAAAATCATGGGACAAATTGAATCAAGTACATGATATTGTAAGCGACCTCTTCACATAAGATAAAAAATATTTGAATGTGTTTATGTGGGTCTCCTTTTCCTGTATATTTATAAAATTTTGGTGCCTCTAAATGAAATGGAAAGGGGATTTTGAGAATAGATAGATCAAATTAATATGGACATATCTCATCAAATTTGTATTTCTTGACTTTATTTTTCATCTCCAATCTATCATAATCTCCTTCATAGAGTTCCACTCTTGCATGTTTGTTGCATTCATGAGTGGAGTATAGTTACGTTGGGGTGGTATGTCCCCCTAGTATTTATGTTGGGGTGGAATGTACCCCTATTGTTGTGTGTATTTGGTAGGTATGTACACCTTATGATCCTCAACTTGGTTTTGGTTAACTCCTTGAGTCAAGTAGGTAAGCAGTTGATTCATAGAAATATGTTATCGTGAATCAATTATGTTCTACTAGTTTTGGGGAGTTTTTTGTCTATTTATCATTATATGTGTTAGTTTAGACAAACTAGATAGATTTTTTTTGAGGGATTTCCTCAATTTGAACCAAATGTTTGAGTCTTTGATTTCTCAAATTAACAAAAGGTTTTTGATGGTTAAAGAATGTGTGTTTCATGTCTAGTGGAAAATTTTGCACTACCTCTTAATTCTTTTTTTCATTAGAGAAACCTTGATAAATTGTTGTTGTGTTCTCAAACAATGTTTTTTGTGTAGTTTAAACCACATTTCCATGTTCCTTGGAAGCATTTCTATGAATTGAAGTATTAATTAGAGAATTAATTAAGTGTACGATAAGCTAATTGGCATACCATTGACTTATTTCTTAATATTTTTTACAAGATATTAATCAGTTGGTTTTGACTCCATAAGTATTTATTTTCCCTTATTATGAGAAGGTTTTTTTTGTGAAAAATATTGATCTTACCTTTGTTATTATCCTTCTCTAAGTAAGATGTGTAATTTCTCCTTAGGAAAGTTCAAAGGTAGTCTTTCACCAAATTTGAACAACTTTAGAATAACATCATCTTAGTATTATTGGGGTTGGTATTCATGATAATATTCATTGGATCCCATAGTTACTAGGGTGTCTTCAAAGATAATGGGATTGTCTTGACCATCATAATAATGCTCCTCCTCATATCTAGGGCTCTAAAAGACACCATTATGAGTGTACCTTTGGGTCATGTCTAAAAAGGGTTTGTTCTCTATGTTTGAATATATTTGGATCAATTTTATGTAAACATTTAAACAAGATATGGAGTTTTCTCTTTCTTCTAAATAATTTACAAAATGTACCAAAGATACTATAAAAGTAGGGTGGCTTGGAACCACACATAATTAGAAGAATTTGTTCATGAAATTACTCAACCTTTGGTAAGGTTGAAATCATATAAAGTAGAAGAGGGTATGATAACACAAAAATACAAGGTGAAAAATAGTACACCAAAGCCTAAATGTTTTTGATATGTCAATATTGTAAAATCTAGTTCAACTTCAATGAATTGTTACTATATAATTAAAACCAAGCCCTTGATATTATGAAGGAGACAATGTGAACCAAGAAACTCAAGATGTGGAAACATTGAATAATTCCCAAGTATAAAATTACAGCCAAGCCCTTGATATTATGAAGGAGACAATGTGAACTAAAAAACTCAAGATGTGGAAACATTGAATAATTCCCAAGTATAAAATCAGAACCAAATAAGTAGTACAACACTGACACATGGTAATAGGAATGGTAGTATAAAAGAAATTCTAGGACTCAAAGCATGAATGATATGCAATATAACTTGATTCCACCAAGATGAAAATGTGATAATGAGTCTATAAAAACATCCCTTAACCTAAATGGAAATTGAACCCAAGTTCCCTCAAGTCAAGTGTAAATGGTGAAACAAATTTAACACATCAACTTCATGAACTTAAAAAAGTGTAATTTTGAATTTGGACTATCAATGAAGGACTTAAGAAAAGTTTTTCAAATGGGTAGCATAACTACACCAATTATATGATATAACACAATGTTTACGATGAGAAAGTTAAACAAGGAAACCATTGATTTTTACTTGGATAGTGTAACACATCAGTATTCAAGAAATATGGAAAATTTGTTTGGTTATGAACTTTGTTATAAAGAAATTTTTGACTCAAATAAAGACCAATAAATTTAAAACAAAGACAAATTTAACTAATTAATCACCATAGGCCATAAACTGGTAAGGTTGCATGATATTATTGAAGTCTATCTTTATACGTGCACTTGAGAGGAAATTATGTCTTCATCCAAAATAAAAGTGCATTATATATTAGGTTTTCTGCACCCCCCATTCTCTCAAGTGATAATACAATGGCATGGACCTTGGAGTGCACCTTACATCAATAACATTTCCATGACAAGTGGGGTTTATCTAAAAATCTATAATTTATGACTGTCTAAATGGATCCCATGTATACGAACATTCACATTATCAGATAAGAAAAGTATCACATCATTTGGGTCTGTGTCAAATGGCTTGTTGTGAAAATGTCTAGTCTTGTTCATAACCACTACATCTCATACTTGCTCAGTTTAGTGTGATGTCCAAAATGATGAATACATCCAGAGCTTAGCCTGTATTTAATGTAGATGGTTTAACTACTCAAATCACCATCCCAATGAGGGGATCCCCATTTATGCACCTCTTCATAAATAGGGGTTAAATATGATAATGGGATATGAATGCTTAGATCAAAGCTTCCTTATAAAACTTATGGGAGGTAGATGAAGTCCCCCTCACAAGATAAAATGCATGAAATGAAAAAATTAAGTAAAAAGGCTTTATGGTTTTTTGTAGATCACCTAATCCAAGTGGGTTTCTGGGAGAGCCTTGGCAACATCCTTTCTATGCCTTTAGACTAAGGCTTAATTTTTAATCAAAATGGTTTTTTTAATCCCATAAGTTCCTTATATGGGATGGGGGAGAACATATAAGCACAAATTCCCTTTTTCTAAAACAAATCTTAAAAAATAATAAATGATAAATGACTTACTTAAAATAAATATTTGAAGTGAGTTTAGTTTTAAAGAAACAAATTGAAGTGTTTGGTAATGTTCTTTGGCCATTTAGCCTTAAGTTGTAAAATGTTTTGAAAAAAAATCACAAAAACATTCAATATGAACAATCATTTTTCTTTTTAAAACCTAAATGGAAATGTTCCTAATTGTTTTTAAGCACCAAAAAGAGGTTAAAAATACTTAATTAGGTCCAATTTGAATACTTTCCATGTGGGTCTATCATAAAAATTATGAGAGACTATCTTAAATTTGAAGCTATTTTACAAATGAGATAAGGAACTTTTGTTTTAATGCTCTTAGGTTTGTGTTTTTAAAAACAAAATGACTATTGGTGATTACCTCTAACCATTATCAATTCTTACAAACCATAGTTGATTAATGTTTTACCAACCATGGCCAGTTGAAACCTGACTACTAGTAGTTGCCGGTCGCCTCAAAGGAATCATCATTCATGATCTAAAAGGATCTAGTATGTTCATTTTTATGGATGAACATTTATTTATTATTTTTTGAGGAGTGACCCCTATTCTTTTACGCATAACTTTCTCATATGTATCAGATTTTAGAGCCATCTAAACTAGTGAAAAGTAAATTTAGAGCGAATTTCAAAATCCAACCAATGTAGTTATAGGTAAGTTGGTGGCTATTTTTGTGTTTTATCTATTTTGACCCCAAAAACATGAAAACAAAACTCACTTACTATTTTTAGAATAATAAAGTTCTAATAAATTACAAATATTAAGGAATTTTGAGGGACTATAAAAGAGACTTAGGATGTATTTTCCATTATAAATGTATTTATCCCCTTTTGGGTACCACTTACTATTTTTTATATGTAGAGGTTTTTAGCTACCCTAACCTTAATTAGGGTAGAGAAAGCATCTATATTATATTATATATGTATGTAAGCCTTTGTTTTAAAACGGGAGTGAAATAGAGAAGCACAAAGCTATCATTATAACCATCTCTCTATATTTGCATTCAATGCATATATGTGCATGTTTATATTTCTGCATTAATTTAAGAATCTCAGTTTATAATAGTAAGAAGGAAGTGATTTCTTCTCTCTACATATCAAATGATTTTTTGTCAAAAAGGCACTTGCCAACTTATTAGAATAAAAATATCTAACAGGAAACCTTCTAGATCATGAAATAGAACTATACCAAAGACAAAGTTTTAGATTAATAAATACAACCTTGAAAACAAGCTCCAAATATTTTGATAAGAAATGATTTTTACTAAAAATGTTACTTATCCTAGGATAGAATATCAAATCCAAAAGAAAGCTCTTGGATCATGTTTTGGTTTAGACCAGAGACTTAAGAAATCCAATTTTTTTAGAAACAACTTGAATAAAATCTCAAAAATGAATATTTTTAAACGTATTTCCCCTATAACCCAACCATGGTTGATTATCCCTAACCATCAATGGTAACTAGGAACTGTTGTTGATCACTATGTAACCTGTGAGTGCACAAAAACATGGGAAAGAAATCATAAAAATGTTGTTAAAGGACTTTTCAATGACCAAAATGGAAATTTAAAATTTTCATTGTGTCTTCCTTGCTAAAATAGACTCCATGGGTCCTACCATGCATGCTAAGAAGTAGGATTGGCTTACAAAGGTTGTTAATCAGGTATTAGTCCATAAATCTATGAAAATTATTAAAGAGCTCAAAAAACTAAGAAAACCTACCTAATGGTGATTGATAATGATAATGAAGAAAAAATTGAAAGAAAACAATATCTATTACATTCTCAAATTATTTCCACCACCCAAGATCGGCTCCAAGCATGTTCTCCCCTTGACCTAGAGCTCTAGTCTTTGTCAACAATGGTTTTTTACTCCTCCATTGCCTCAATAACTATATGAATAACCTATACATAATAGAATAAATCTAAATTTTTTTATATCAAATGAAGCTTACCCAAATTCAAATAACACTATAATCAAAACACAAATAACCTGTGAAGAGATTTTGGCATTATAAGTTTATAATAAAAATAGCTTTAAAATGTGTTAAGAGGCCTTCTATTTATAGATTTCCAAATGGGGATAAGATCAACCATGATCATCCATCTCAAGATTGAGATGTGTGGCCATTGTTTAATTTTAAATTTTCAATTAACTCCATAATTATCTCCATGATGATTTCGAAGGGAAGGCATTAACTAGGCATGGGTGACCCATAATCTATATATTTTATGCATCTATGGCCTATGGATGACAACCCATAGATTACATCATTAGGTGATGTAGATATTGATAATTAATTTCAAATATTTAAATAATCAATAACCTCCATAAAAAATCCATTTAATCTCTTTACTTGAATTAATTAGCGTTAAACAAGATTAATCAACATCTATGTAATTATTTGGAAATTGGCCATCCATTAATCAAAATTATAAGAAAGTCATATATAGGGTTGTGATTTGACTCAGGAAGAATTGTAATATGTTATATACCTTGAAAGTATATTCCTAATTAGGATGTTGCCAACACAAAATAACAAAGGTGCATGATGTGTATTAATGAATTAGAAGAAAAGAGTGTTCTAGATCACGAAAAGGTAAAATCATCATTTTGACTCAAAATTATTTGATTAAATTTAGGTATCACATAAAATAAATTTCCCCATTTAGTGATATATTGGTCTAAATAGGCTATTGTATATGACAATTTCAAACCATTTAGCACTTTTTTTATGATTTTGGTCTAAATTGGGCATTTGAGTGCAATTTGAGTAAGATTGATAATTTCAACACAAACTGTGTTAGGAATTAGATGTCTACACTTACCTCTCTTAAAATCTAGTCAAATCTCCCTAAATATATTATAAGTAGGTTATTTCAAACCTCTTAACAACTTTTCACTAGCCAGACTTCAATTAAAATATCCTAGGACTAAGTTTAACCTTATTAATTAGATTTGCTTGAATGAACTTGGTAAACTTAGACTGAATCGACACCAATCCCCATGATCATCATCAATTTTATTTAAATCACCATCAATTTAAACTCAAATGATCCTTGTGTAAAAGTATCATAAATTTGTATAGTAGAATGCTAGATAAATTATCCTAGAATATCTGTGAAATAATGACATACCTATCTCAATCCAACTCCACTCATTCAAATATTAAGAACATCCTCATCAATGTGATAATTATCCTCAATATTGGAAACATTTCATAGGTAAGTATATTTATTGTTTGAATATATTTGAAATTTTATATTGTTTTATTATGTTCTATTTATTACCTTTAGTCTAGTTATATTATCACTAGTTATTCCTAAAGTCATTTCAAATCCCTTAAAGCCCATTTTTATGCCCCATCTTGAGATTTATTTACCCAATATTAGGATCAATGATCATTCCTCACATAAATCATCCTTAATTACTATAATCGATAATGATTCCAAATTACTTGACATTGATCCCTATGTTTTTAATTTTTATCTATAATTTGAACTAATTTAATAGTCTAAAGTAATTTCAATTAGTTATTTCTAGTCTTAAAATCATGAATCTCTATTTTTATATGACATTACCAAGAGTTTTACATAATGTGGTTTCCATCTATGATTTACCCATAGTCCCTCACCCATTCTTCACAAATCAGAATGATATTTCCTTTGAGTTAGGACTTTATGCAATTGTGTTTTACCCTACTCTAGATGCAGTCACTGAATAATTATAAGTAATATAGGAACAAGAACATTCATCTATATCTTATTATAATGAATAATTTTTCAACATATATGTAATATATTAATTCATTTCTTTATTGTATCACATTTATATTATCAGATATATATATATATATATATATATATATATATATATAGATATATATATATATATATCTTATTGCAGTTTTCACTTAAATACTTTATATAGTGGATTGTCATCCTCTCAAGGATGTTTACCACGTCCTAGAACTGATCTAGAATCTAAAATTCCACTTATCTATCATATTAATAAATGCTTTTTGATATTTCTCTTTTGTGTAGGTAATCCTTCCTAACCAAAAATGAGTTTCGACTTCACTAGATCAATGATGCATAACTTCCATCATAGGTATCCCTTTAAAATCCTGTATCACAATTGTTATTTTTAGTAAGTTTATCTATTAATAAAAATGAACAAAAATATACTAAAACAATCTAGCATGACAGATGGGACCCCTAGGTCTCATTATTCTTATTGTGTTTCATTGTGAAATCATTTGTTGGTTGCATTTTCTTGATTATGTGTTTGTATTAAAAAAAGGGAAAATAAAAAATTCATGCTTTTCTTTTAAACTCTAAAAAAAGAATTGAATTTATCGCCCTATTCATTTAGATAATCCACATAGATTAATTTATGTGGATTAATACATCGTGATAGTCACACTAATACATAGTGATAGTCACACTCTCTCATACATGACCAAATAATGATAATCTTAAAAATAAGCATCAAAACATTTCCTACCTAGGTGGACCTACATGGATTTCATCATCAAGGGTAAAAATGACTTAGTGTACCAACAAAGTATATAAATTATTAAAAATAAGTATAAAGGAAAAGCACGTAATACCCTTATCACTATAGTTTGTGAAGTGAGGGTGTAGGCCCCAATTCAAATCCATCCACTTCCTTCCAACATAGAATCAGGCCTCAATGTACCTTTTTGTACATATAGGTTCCCAACCTTCAAAAAACTTGAAACCAACCTTAGATTACCATTTCTTAGTAGATTAATTAACCCATGTCCCCATCACATTCTAAATTTAGTTACTTAAATAGTAAAAATATTTAAGTACATTTAATAGAGTGTGTGTTTTCTTTCACTAAAATAATATAATAAAAAAAAATTGTCTTTTTATTTCATTATTTATTTATTTTTTAATCATACCTAGTTGTAACACAATAATAGACATTGAAACAAACCAAAAAAAAATACCTCATTCTCATCCATGGAGAACACACCAAGTCTTCCTACCTTTTCTAAATCCATGGAGGAAGACATTTTCCAATTTTATACGCATGGAAACCTAGAATTTGCTAGTATAGTGGATAGTAATCTAATTTCCCTCAACCATTATCTTAGTACTCAATCTATACAAATTAATCTCTCCCCTTAAACCCAATATTATAGATTTTTTTTATGGAATGCTTGTAGAGGGATCTAAATTACTTGTTTTATTCATGGTTTCCACTTCTAACATTCCAACTCTAATCAGTTATAATACCAACATAGAAAAACCCATACATAATCAACTATAGTTAGTATATATTATCCCTTATATGATCATTACCCAAACCTAAAATTTTACTAAAACACATTTTTTGCTTACTCCACCACACACTAATTAACTCCAGAATTTATTTTTCTCCATCCCTACAACTCCCCCACCTATCAAAACAAACATAACTTTTAAACCTCAAACCCAACCCTTACAACCTACATAATAGGTTCCCCCAATTTAGCCTCTTTAGTAATATCTCCCCTTGATGAATCAATACCTACCTTCTTCATAATCCTTTATGACCACTTACCTTCTCTCATCCATGAAACAAAACATACCCTAGAAAATCCCATAGTATGTAGCTGCATGTCAACTTATCATGACCATTTATGTTGGTTTTCCAATTTCAAAACCATTTTCCACTCCATTCCCCAGTGATAAACATTTATAAAAAAATGTCTTAGTGGGTATGCCTTAGTATAATATCCAACCTATACTCATGCACCTCCTTTTGAATAGGATGGAAAATATAGAGGATTTTACCTTTGATAAAAAAAATATGCTCATGTACAAGCAAATTAAAAATAATCCTATTAATCTTCTTGTCCTAATTAGGCCATATACTTTATAGTGGGAACTTCATAAATATATGAGATTTCAAAACAAGGAAGATCTTGATCAAAAACTTAGGGAATTTAGACATGATTATTAAATCATAGCTAATGATGATGCTCTACTTTTAAGGGTTTTTCCCATGTCATTATCTTGAATACCCTTAGATTGGTACAACTCAATCCCTTGGTACTCCTTTTTTTTTTTGGGAAATTGGCTTAAATATTATTGTAACACTTCTCTATTAATATCAAAAGGAATGTAGCCATATCTAACTTGTACACCATCAGAAAATTTGATGACAAGTCTATTACTAAATTTGTATATAGGTGGTGATGCCTTATAAATAAACTAACATTATCCCTTCCTCAACATGAATTAATCAAGTTGTTTTCAAGATCATGTGCTAACCATATCTTATCAACACTACAAGTTCAATCCTTTAAAAAATTTGATGAAGCCTTCGCCATGGCCTATAAACTATAATTCCATGCCTTAGAGGAAGGAAAAATTAAGTTATGTAATAATAACTTCAAACTTGACCCCTCTAAATAGACCAAAATTTCTAAAAATAAATACATAGCAAATTCTTTTGTCTTAAAATTGGAACCTCCACACATAATTAACCAATCCGAACCTTGTACCTCCAAATCACAACCATAAAAATCCTTAACATTATTTCTTCCTTGGAAATACACACCCTTAGGGGATTAATATACTTCCATTTTAGATAATTTTTTTAAATCTTCCATTATCAAGATTCCTCCAATCAGACCCCTTAATGATTCTTTCCCAAAATGTAGTTGGTACAATAAAAGTGAATTTTGTGTTTATCATCATGTACATGGTCATGGGGTCAGTAAGTGTTGGTATTTCAAAGGTTTAGTTCATAAGCTTTTTGACTAATGGAATTACAATTAGATAATCCTAATGTTCCCCCTAATAAATCTATTGATATCTTTAGATAACCATTCTCAAACCATCCTCCTACATCTAAATATGTATAATCAAACATATTAAGCGCTTAAAATAATGAAACCCATATAATAAACACAATTTATGATCAATTTTTACCTAAATAAGTTGGTAATGCTTTTGAATCATCTTATAAAATAATAAAGATCCCAGATCTCCTTATAGGAGATATTTTTGAACCATCTAAACCAGCTAAATCTATTCTTAATATCCACTTAAGCTTTCCTAATCTCACTATTCTGGATCCTATTAAAGAAATTCTACCTGATCCTATTCTAGGAAACCAATCAAAAATAAAGGATGAAAAAATATCAAGGGGGATATTTTTTTAGATATCCCAAAAAATATACACCCTACTCCTTTAATCACTACTAAACCTTAATGTAGCATTATCACTCCCTATAGCTCACTCCATCCTAAGATGTACAATATAATACATCGATCAACTCCATAACTAACTTTCCTTATATTATGAATAAATCAGAAATTGATGTGAAATAATTTCATAGAATCATAATAATAGATATGAATAGAGATTCATAAAGAATAAAAATAAACATGCACACCAAGAAGACCAGATTTAACATGGTTTACCAAATGTTGGATAAAGCCACTAAGAAACACTTTCTCATATTTTATTATAAACCAAAAGAGTACAATCCACTCTTATATCTATCTTCTCCTAGTTATAATGCATAAAATATTATTTGGAGCTGCACTTAACAAACACTCCTCAACTTGCTCCTAAATTCAAACTCTTTATTCTTCATTATCAAACCTTTTTTTCATGGTATATTACATAATTAATATCCATATATACATAATACATCAACATAGAAGGTTTTAAAAACAATGGGTACCAAAACCATGGGCTATGTCAACCCAAAATAGTTTCCTATTAAGGGGGTCTAGAATGTTTTTTGAAGGCTATTACCCCAAACCCCCATGAGAATACATAAATATCATCAAATTAGGAGAATAAGAAATGCACTTATCATCAAATACTAGAGCACAATACCAAAAGTTTTAATGCTCTCAGAAATATAATCCAATATTTATTTTATCCATAAATTAGATTTATATTTCAGATAAATAAATCAACTTTTAAAAATGGATACTGAAAACTATCAATTCCCGAAAGTATATAGAATTCAATGCATAATTTAAGGAAAGAATGCAAGTGGTTATAAAACTTTAAAAATTCATTTCCCACATTAAAAAATTGAGATGTGTCATTTATAACTTTTCATAATTTTATTAATTTCTCCTTAATTCTTTTCTAGACTCAATTAAAAATAAAACACATAAATAATGAAATGAAAAATATAAACCAACTTGATAATGAAGTTCACCCATTTGGGCTACATATTTAGGATTATTCACCCATAATTTGATCAATTATAATCTATGTTTTTTTCAATTAACAATACTGTGAATCTAGGAATTTGACTCAAGAGAGGATGGTTAGTATGGTGTTATTTCCTAAATGAAAACAAAATAAAAGAAACTAACTAACTAGCATAACGTCACTAGGCATAGACACTAGGGAGAGCTTAGTTTTAAAAAATGAATAAAACACACAACTAAAATGCAAAATAAACTCTCTTTTACCTTCCTTGGATGCTCCAAAATGCTTTTTATAGTGGCTTGCTTAGCTTGTGATCATGAAGACCTTGGCAATGGAAGCTTGGCTACCTCCATCTCTCCTTGGCACCTTTGGCTTGTGTCTTGGCTTGGCTTGGAATCAATTTGGAATGGTAACACTAATTCCAATGGATTATTGAATATATTTGTTCATTATAAATTTCAACCAAAATAACTTAGAAATGATGTTCATAGCCTCTCTATTTGTAGAATTTTGAGATTGATCAGAATCAGCCTAAATTGTCTATCTCAATGATTGAGATGTGTGGCTAAGGATTAATCCAATTATGTAATTAAAATCCATAAATAGGCTCATCAATATTTGGGAAGATCTTGAAAAACATAGGCAAAGTAATGTATTCTCAAATAATGAGAGATGGATTGTATGCCAAAAATAAGATGATGGTTGAATAATAAAGCTCCAAATGGTGTTTGGAAAGCCTAGGATGATGCCCCCTTGAGGGAGTGTCTGTCACATTTGTTGATGGACATTCCCTCAAAAAGAATAAAAAAGAAAGGTAAAATTAACCCATCATTGAGATTAATCCAAACAAGAAAATGATTGTATGCATTAATGTAAAAAGGATACTAATTTACCCAAAGGTACTTATAATCAAGGATAAAATTCAAAATAATGATTTTCCCATAGGTTATTATAATCATTAAGAAGACCTAGATTAGCTAAACATGATTATGCCCCAAATATGTATGATTAACAAACATAACTTAAGGATATAAATTTGAATATATATTAAATATGAGTGGACAAAAAGTGATAAAATAGATGGATAGAATAATGAGATTGATCAATAGAATGATTATGTTATATATACTAACAAGGACATACTCGTCCTGATTAACAATGATACAACTAGAATGGTCAATGGGTTGATCTGATCAAGGGTGGGATGGAAGGATTTGCCAAGGGACCAAGGAGATACTTCTATGGCTCCATTGATTGTAGACCTTCCTAAAACCAATTTTTGTTGTAGCATGTGATGGTAGGCTTTATGATAGAACACCATGAAGACTATCCCTAAATATTCATAAGGATTGACTCTTGATCCAATAAACACTCAAAAATAATGCACCAATGATAAAAACCATGATGAATTTTTTGACGTATTAATATGGATAGAGTCAAGAATAATGTGCTTAAGGAATCACCCAATGAATGTATATAGACCGAGTCAAAGAAAAAATGCTAAAAACAAACAAATAGACAAGCGAATAACAAACAAACAAACATAAAAATAAAGAAACAAAAAACCTAAAATAATAAAACAAATGGAAAGCTTGAAAACAAAAGAAAAAGAAAGCATCTTAACAATGACAATTCCCCTTAAAGGTGGATCAAGGATAACTGACTAGGCTTAGATAGGTCAAATATTTTTGGATTTTTTGAAATGTTGTGAATGTTTATTAGATTTTTGAGGTTTCTTAACTCATTAGAGAATGACAAGATACTTTTTCACAAAATTATGAGAGTGTTTCACTTAGGTTGCTCACAAAATAGTGAGAACGTATGGGAAGGGGGATTGAGGTGAGCTCAACATGAATTGAGCATGATCCACATAGTCCTAAAACGACCTTAAGTCATAGTAATTCCATCCACATAAAATGTAGGGGAAAACCAACTAGGTCCCAGCAAGTTCTCAAATCTTAGAAATGGCAAGTCAAATGAAAATAGTAATGGCAAGGTGATGTGGCAATGCACGATAAACAAGTGTTGCCCCTAGTTTGTCCATAGGTGGTTATAACTAGGATACAATGACATAGTTCAATGATACTAATTTTCCCATTATTGGTTATAATTAGTAGCAAGAGTAGTGAAACATTGATTTACCCATAGGTGGTTATAATTAAGCTCACATAAAAAAAATTTTATACAAGATGGAAAATGAAAAATATCTTTCTAGATCAACTATGACAGTACTTTCATAGTCTATCATTATAAATAAAGATTGGATTTATTATTGAAACTTGATTAGAATCCTCTCATAAAAGGTGCAAGAAGAATCAAAGGAACCAATATCAAAATAGGATTGGGTAGGATGACTAAAAATAGGCTTTGGTCTAGATAGGAATGGAATTATAGGATGGATAAAATGTTAAGATGATTTACCCCTAAGAAATTGGGTGAATGGCAAGCATATGCAACAATGGCAAATGGATATGTAACAATGCTAATGATATGGAAATGTGAAATGACATGGTACATGTTTTTGGCCTGGGTGTGGTTTTTTATTCTATTTTTCCTATTGATGGGAAGATGCACATCCTAATCAACAAATGATATAAATAGAATACTTGATCATATTTATTGCTAACTAGCACCTTGTCTGAATAGTTGATCTATCAATAAATGGATGATGATTTGGTTGTTAAGAATGTTTTTTTTATCTTCATTGGTTATTGATTTTTATTCCTTCAAATGTTGAGATAGGGTATCTTTATAGCCTCTACAAAGGAAAGTGTGGCCATGCATGGTAAACAAGGACAAATAATGGATGGTAGGTTTTATTGTGAAATGGAATGGTCAATGATAATGGAATGTATAATAGTGGGGAAATAAATAAAGATTAGGAATTTTAGTCACACGTAATATTTTTGATTCCAGATTCAACATAACTTTGGTTGTGGTGGGGATAAATACGTGTTCTCTTGATAGGACCACCAAATTTTTCTATTGTTTGATCTTAAGAGTAGCTACCATGTAATTAGGCTATAGATAGGAAGTTATTTTGATTTAATCTTTTATTTTGTCTTCATCAAGTAGTGAAGAACTTTTTTGCTCAGCTATTGGTGCCTTAAAAAGGTTTTTACCAATGAAATTGTCTTGATTGTCCTATAACACCTTTAATAAGGTTTCAATAATGAACATTGGCTTTTGAATGTGATTTTCTTCTATCACTTCTAAAAATGTTTCACTAAAAGATGTTGAGTTCTAACTTTTATTTTCCCCTGGTGCCTTCAAAAAGGTTTCACTAGGAGAGTGCTCTTCTGCTACATGAATCTGGTCTTGGCCTCTTTGCTCTTCTTCAACTACTATGTCACGATGGATGCATTTCAATAAAGTGTGATTCTATTTTTCCTAATCGACACTTATGGGAGATGGAGTATTAATAATATGGATATTTTGGTTAATTGTAATAGCATTGGAATGGTAATAGAATGGGTGTTGGCATCACAATCCTTGTGGAAGATATTTGGAGAACTTGTGTGAAACTAAATTAATCATCCTCAATAATCATAGAATTATCACAAATGTATTCAAATTTATCTGTAAGGCATCTGTAACCAATGTTGTAACAACCACAAACATATTCTTCTTCAAAATTTGATTCTAACTCAAGGGACTCTAAATCTAATGTTAAGGCTAATGTTGATTCTAATTCTAATGCTAAACCTGATGTTCGTTCAAGAATAAAACCTAACTCTAATTTTGATTATTCATCTAATGGGTACTCTATTACAATGATGTCTTATTGAATGTTTACTATTTGACATGTAATGACCTGTGATGGTATAATGGGCTCCACAAAGACCAGTTTGTCAAAGTGAGACTCCTTTACAATGGGAAAAAGGTCAAGAGACAAATCCTTAGAGACTGTCTTGTCAATAGGAGGCTCTTGAAAAATAGGCACATGGTTGAGGTAATGATTTACCCAAAGGTGGTTATAATCATTAAGAAATGACTCAGCGAATACTGGTTCATCATAGTGAAACTCCACAAACATTGGTATGGGATCAATAGGAAATTCATCATGGGTTGACTTATCACAAATGATCGATTCAATAAAAACATCTCAGATTGGTTGGTTATCTTGGCCTTGGTTTCTAATGAGTTGTAAAATATTAGTTTTGAACATAGCATGGTCTTTGAATGATTGGATAGGTTGAGGTTTGGATGGGATTGGTACTAGATAAGGAATTACTTATGGTTTGATAATGGCAGGGCACTAGGGAACATTATTACTCACATGAGCTAAAGGATAAATTCTTGAGATGGTAATGATAGGGCAGTGTGGAGAATGATTTTTTACACAAGCCAAATGACAAGGTCCTGGAATGATGAAGGGGTGTTATGGATATTGATTTCTCACAAAAACAAAAGGATGAGGTCTAAAAATGGTAATGATATTCCTTGGATATTGCAGAGCTTGATAGCTCATATAATCCAAAGGAGGGTTAGGGGTAATCGATGATTGGAGAATAAAAGGACATTATGGATCCTGATTTCTTGTATAAGCTAAAGCATCCAAATCCTCCTAATAAAATAGATCATCCCAATTTTGAGTTGGATCATAAGCTAGTTGTTAACTTTTTTATATGTATTGATAATTGAAAAGAGGGTATGGATTCATATCCCAAACCATATTATCTGTAGTTGGGTCTTTAAAGTCCTCTTCACAATCCTCTTCATACCAATCAAGGTCTCGAGTTAGATCATAATTTATTTTTTGAATTTGTTCCCATGAGTATTTAATATGAGGTAGATAGAAATCTATCTCACAAAACATATTATCATCATTGGGGTCTTTACTAACGCCATAAAAGTCAATTTGTGTAGCCATTCTATCATAAGTTGGATTGTGAGTGACTCCACCATAAGTGTAGTGAGACATATTTGTGTAAATGATGAAAGCTCTAAAATAAAAAGGCTTAGAGTTATAAAAATTATTAAAAACTATGTCCAAAGTACAAATGGTTTGAGTTTAGTCTAACTTGGTCAAAAGGTCGAGTTGTATCTCTAATATGGTCTAAAAGATGAGTTGTATCTCCAAAATAGTTTATGACAAGACTTGGCATAAAAAAGTCTAATGTCAAATGTCATACACACAAAAGGTGAAGCATCTAAATAAAAACTAGCATGTCAAAGGTCTAGGTCAAAGTGTTCCAAATAATGTCTAAACTAATAAAGGTAAAAGTTTAGTTATTAGGTCTTTTGACCAATCGCAGAGTGAAAAGTTAGGCTCAAACAAATATGCATCATGTGATTTTGTTTAATCTAACAAGTTTGGAAACAACTTTGACATAAACTTGGCACATGGAATGAAACATAAACATGATCAGTTGGCATAAGGCATAAGACAAAAGGATATTTTAAGTAATACTGTGTTTTCCCAAATAAAGGCATAAATAATGATAAGGATAGGTATTGAATAAATAAACCATCAATAGTTTTCAAATTTGGGTAATTGATTAACTAATGTTATGCAACCCAAAAGAGAAATATCTATGTATTATCCCCTTGAATTAAGGCATAGATTTAAATAAATCAATATTTGAATCCAAACTTGACAAAGCTAATTGAAAACTCAACATTCAAGACTAGGATTTGATCAAATGAGCTAGACAATATTGGATAGCATGACAGTGTAAGATAAAGATATAAATGGTAGATATGACATGGTTTGAAAAAAATTGAGTAGCCTAAAGGTGTAAACATACTCAAATAATTTGGTCAATATTATGTTTCAAAGACTTAAAAGGCTCAAAATGTTTTGACATGATTTGGGTAGCATAACACTACCCTTCACAACTCAAATGACACACACATAATCAAATTTAGAAAAAATTTAAAGGCATAAGTGTGGTTTAAAAATAGATAGCATAATGATTATTTAGACAAAAGAGTGACGTATAGATAAATTGGTTTTGACATGGTTTATACACAAAAAAATAAGTTTTAATCTCAAAAACACAAAGAAAATGCCCAAAATACATTATTTATAATCATCCAAATCCTATCAAGGATATGCCAATGTGGGATTGACTAAACTATCAAGTTTTGAATTTATTTAGGGGAATCAATTTCACAATGAATTTCATGCCAAACAATGCAAAATAAAAGCATGTATTTTTGGTCCATATCACTTGGCATGTTGCAAAAAGGTTCAGTCCTTTTTACAACTACTACATCCTGCTATTCACTCAGTGTAGTGTGATGTCCAAAGTGCCACTACGTCTCATGTACAACTCAGAAGAAGTAAGTGAAGTCAATTCTATAAGATGAAACCTTGGGTTAGAGCTTCACTAAATAACTTGTGGGAGGTGATGAAGTCCCCCTCGTAAGCCAATTTTGCATAAAAATAAAGTATTAAAGTAGAAAGACTTTATGATCATTTTCAAGGTCACCCAAACTTTGACAAATTTTTAGTGAGTGATTTAGATGAATTTATTTTTAAGCCTTGGAATAAGCAACTTGAAAAAGGAATGGAACTTTTGATTCCAACGGTTACCTAAAGGGGACAAATGGAAGAGCATACATGTAACATCACTCTTTTTTCGAAACAAAAAATTAATCTAACCAACCAAGTAAATATAAAAATATTTGAAAATGTGAGTTCATTTTTAAGCCCAAATGGAAAATGAGGTGGTGTTCATTTGACCCCTTGGTCTTAGTTTCAAACTTTGGAAACATTCACCATAAACATCTAAAAATTATTTTATGTTAAATAACAAAACAAGGTTCCTAATTAATTTTTAAGCACGAAAAAGGTGATCTAAACATGTTTTTAACAAATGTGAAGATTAGTCCTAAAATAAAAATGTTATCATGTCCTTTATCCTTGAATCTCTTTTAGATTTGAAATAATGAACTTTAAAAAAAGATCTCTTAGGTCTGTGTTTTAATAAAAACACAGTGATGGACGTCGGTTATATAGCTAATTATGGTTACATTTTCTAACCAATGATGGTTATCTAACTAACATCAGTTATACCAATGTGACTGATGATAGGTATCCAATTAATGTCAATTTTACCAACCAATGTCAGTTAATCTATCCAACTAATGTCAGTCTTACTAGTCGACATTGATTACTATGTAAACTTGTAGCAAATAAAAAATATAAAAATAAAGTTAGAAAATCAATTTTTAAGAGTTTTAATTGTCCAAATAAATATTTTAAAGCTAAAAAATGATCTTCTTCATTTTTGGGATGTTTCTAGTCCCACCAGGTGTTCCATATGTGAATCTAGGAATTTGACTTAAGAGAGGATGGTTAGTTACAAAATGAAAACAAAATGAAATAAACACACTAACTTGCATAACATCTATAGGCGTAGACACTAAGGAGAGCTTAGTTAACAAACATGAATACAACACACAAGTAAAATTCAAAATAAGCTCTTTTTTACCTTCCTTGGATCCTCTAAAATGCTTGTTGTAGTGGCTTGCTCGGCTTGTGCTCATGAAGTCCTTTACAACTAAAGCTTGGATACCTCCATCTCTCCTTGGCACTTTTGGCTTGTGGCTTGGCATGGAATCAATTTGACATGTTAACACTAATTGTAATGGCTTCTTGAAGATATTTATGAATTATAAATTTGCACCAAAATAGCTTAGAAATGATGTTCATAGCCTCTCTATTTATAGATTTTTGAGATTGATCAGAGTCGATTTGAATTGTCTATCTCAAGATTGAGATGTGTTGGTAAGGATTAATCTAATTATGTAGTTAAAATAAATAAATAGGATCATCAATATTTGGGATAGAGGATCAATTAAGAGGCATGGATGGCTTTGATGAGGCATGGGAGGCATGAATCTTAATATTTGTGGCATTTATGGCCTAGGCATGTCTTACAAACAAATGAGGTCACCTAATAATGCAAATATTAAATATTAATTTCCAAAAATAATTTTTCAATAAGTTTCCATGGAATTATTAATTAGGAAATGACTTTGGTTAATTAGCTCTTAAGCATGTTTAAGTAATTTGTGCACAAATTACTCAAATTGATCAGAATGCCTGATTATTGGTCCAAAATTTGATTATATTTTAATTAGAAGGCAATGTTAGATGTATTGGATTTGTATTCCAATGTAGGATGTTACCAACATCAAATAATGAAGGCACATGTCTTATATAAGATATTTGATAAGAAAGAGCAATCCAAAGCACCCAAGTGCAAAATTTGGCATTTTGACTGGAAATAATCCGATCAAAGCTAGCTAGCTTATAAATTATATTATCCCATTTAATGATACTATAGCCAAAATCAACACTTGAATATGTTATTTTCACATCATTTATCATGTTTTAGTGTTTTTATGCGAAATTGTACATTTTGGTTGGAAATTGGTCAAAGTCCTAATTAGAGGTTATCGGTGGCCAATTTTAGGTGTCTACAAATACTACTAAAAATAATGATAAATGAACTTGTAATATGATGCTGAAACCTAACCATGAAGACTTTGATCCATCAACAAATGTATTTCCTTCATTAACAACATTAGTATTTCTTCTTCATGAATATGATCATGTTTATCCATTAAGAGTATATTAAAAGATATTAAACGAGCATAGTGATAATAAAGAGTGTCTCTTATTTCTTCATAGACTTGTAACTCATTAGAAATAAACCCTGTAACTATATATATTCATCTTCCATGGCCAATAACCATATAAAATAGAGGAAATTGAAATATATTCATACTCTCTTCTAACAAATATCAATTTGTTCATATGTACTTATCTTATAATGTCATGAGGTAGTGACTAGGACAAGTTTTGTTAACGCATAGGTTGGCAGTTCAAAAATCATGAGCTTTAGGCCCCTTTTGTTTCTTACTAGATTGGTTCTATTTAAGAATGTCTTGGACCTTGTGATCCAATGGTGAACTAAAATTATATAGTCATCACTCATGTTTATTTATTCCATGGCCAAATCCACACAAAATATAAGACCGCATAAAAAGAATGGTTTAGTTTACATCATTTTAAAACATACATTATTTATGCATGTCATACAATGAATGCACTCCTTCTATGTGTAGCATTCTGACTGGGTAATAATATTTAGTAGCATAAAGAGACTTCACTCTTGGCCTAATGGAATTTACTAAATAATCAAATACATCCATGTATCAACTACATCATTTTCCATGGCACAAAATCCATTTACAATGGATGTATTATAAATTACCTATGGGACTATGTTCCTTTTAATATACAATACATGCATCTCTCTTTCATGGTCAAGGGCCTTACCAAATAGAGAAAACATCTATATATTTGTGAATGAGAACAATATTTTCCCTATCCTAATGGTCTTGTAGATTGGCATCTACTTCCTCTGGATTGAGGCTTAGTCTTCATCGAATCTACATAAAAACATCATGTATCCTTAGGTCAAGGTCCTTGCAATAATAGATATCAAGACAGGTCTATTATTGACCAATACACGGTCTCATCTCCTATTCTCAACCTCCAATGGAAATATTTTATTCTAGCCAACCCTTTTTACCATTTTTGGCCTTTGTTATATATAATTCTTGTATATAATAACATTCACCATAGGTCATGAGCCTTTCAAAATATGTGAAATGGTCACATCATTCCTCAAGCTTTGTTATGATGTATCTATAGATTAAAACATTCCATTTTATGGCCCAATGACCTTTTCACTAAGTGTCTATCCTCTAGGATCCACTTTATTCCTTTTTATTCACCCATGTAATAAAACTTGCATTGTGTATTTATACTCAACCATTCTAATGGTTTTAGACAATAGGGTTCAAATCCCTTATCATACAACAAGAATTATTTAGTAAATAGAGATCCCACATTTTCCACAATAATAAATAAGATAGGCTTTAAATAACCTTGGGTAAGTTATGAAAATTATGGATTTGACCATGCATACCCATTATATTTCAGATGGTTTCTATTGAGCATATCCTTTAAGCTCAAAATAGAGGTTGGAACATTTAGACTTTACTTGGTTACATAAAGTTGTTACTTAGGCTATGAACTATAACTCGGGTAGGTCTCAAGTTATGTACATTGAACTTGGCATATAACATGTATGACTTGGCTCAAACTCAACATAACATGAGTGACTTGGAAGATAGAAAGAATGTGTTGGCATAAAATCATAAAGTGGTGGTAGACCATGTGGTGGCCTGAGGACCCACAACATGAACCTTTCCAAATATTCCTCATCCTACCACTTGTCAACATGAGATGTACCAACATAATGATATGGTATAAAACTATAGTTTAATTACAAATATTAAAATTATATTAATATACAATGGTATCCAAATCCCCTTTTGAAAAAAGAGTGGATCCCACCCGCTATGGTCTCCATAGCCAACCTTTTTCAATTATGACTGATGAGAATACTAAACTAAAAATCCACTTGGTCAAACCTCTCCACAAAGAGGCTTTTGGTTTCCAAAATTCCAAATAATCTGGTTAACCCAAAAGATCTCCATAAATTCTCTTCTTTGCCATTAAAAATCTTTGTGCACTGATTCTAAACATATAGGACCTAAAAATAACATATGAAGTAATTATGAAGTCAATCTATCAAAATGATGTAATAAAACTCCATTTGCAAAACATTAGTGAAATAATAAATTATAAAACTTCCATACAAGAAGTTACTATCCAACTGACACTATGACTTGATCATGGAGAAAAAAATGAACTCTTTACCCATTCTACCGAAATGACTTATCAGCCAAAATAGTCATAACATCTAGAGGTTTCTCTCAACCCCTGAACTTCATAAACGCTAAGGTATTCTCCTTGTTATCAACATCACACAAGTGAAATCAAATTTTGTTGCATATACCTATAGGACTAGAATAAATTACAAACCTATATACTTGCATTTTTACAAACATTTCCCATCTATGGGTCTTTAAAAGTACATCACTATGACATGAATGTCAAATATACATGTGTGTATTATAATTTTGCAACATAAAAATTGCCCATAATACTATGGGACTTAAGTGTATATGAAAGGCATAAAAATGTGTAATGAATTTGTTTATCCTAAGATTATAAATTCACAATATACACAATACATGGAAGAAAAATCAAGGGAAATAGATGTGATCACCATCCTTTCAACAATATATTTAACTGTTGTGTCCCTAAACTGATTATTAAATCTTTCCTTGTACCTTTCAAACTCTAACATCAACTTAGATAGTTTTAATAATAAGAAAATAATTACAAACTCACAACTCTCCAAGTAACTATAAGAAAAATATCATATAAACCAAGAATTTTAAACACGTCTCAAGGTTTCATTCACCATTGACTAATCCCTTATTCATACCTCCAAAACTCATCAAAAATAAGTTAGTTTTCCCAAAATATTTATCACAATGGAAAATTGTATTAAGGAGATATCAAAATATTTTCAAAACACAAGTTTATGAAAATTAATTCCCTTAATTCAATAATTAGGAATTCCTTGAAATAGTGTTTGAATTTAAATTAAGGATACTAATTAATACTATAATAATGATTTATCCAAAACTATTCATGTTAACCATTTACTAAAATAAGGGTTATTCCCTCTTCCTAGTTTCTAATAACTAAATAGAAGGTTTCATCTTATCAACTCTATCTTAATAAGATTTAGATGATCCATGTTTCATTTTCAAAATGTTTAAAAAAAAATTTCAAATCAAGGTATATATTACTTCCAAAAAAACCCACACAAAGGTTATTAAGATTTAAACCAAAGATTGTGCCACATATTTACATTCAAAATAACTCATAACTCTTTTAAAACTGTGAAGTGCACCTGTTGAGTACTAGTTGACAGATTTTTGATGTTTAAACAACTCCCTATTTTTCCCTACAACTCTTAACCAATAGATGAAACATAAACTAACATATGAACTAATTAATAACTCATTTCATAAAGTGGAAAAACTTTTTCAATCATGAACAATACCTTATTGCCATTTCCATATCTTACCATGCAATTAATATTTTCATTTTATCCTATAATCAAAGACATGGGCATCCATAATATGATTAGTAATCCAAAAATAAAGGCTACACAACTAGTTATCAAAGACTAAAATATTATGTCCATACCAATATAAAATTAAATTTCCATCATACCTCAATCTGCCTTCTATGTAAGAATGGTAACATGACTAGAACCGATTCCTCTTGGATGTGAATTATTAATAATTCCATGTATTTTATTTGAATTTTTACCAATATAAAAATTATGATCCTTTGTCAACACCATCTCATAATTTCAAGTGAAAATGTGTTGTGTTCTTCATTCATGTTGATCTTACAGGGCTAGTGGTTTCAGAACCTTGGTTATTAGAAGCTTGTCTACTTAAAATGAATTGGAACACCTTCAAATTTTACTTTGCACTAGACTTCCTAAAAGGTCACTCATGAAAAATAATACAAAGAAAGAATTTGATATCTAAAAACTCCAAATGAATATATCAACAACTGAATCAATTCCAATATCACCCTACTTTGATACCAAATTTGATTTGTAAATTAGGTTTATCTTTAAGATGAGTAAAATAAATTTTGAAAATGGATACTAAAAACCCTAAATTCCCTTAATTATATATAATTGGATTCATAATTTTAGGAATGAATGAAAGTGGTTATAAAACTTTTAAAATTCATTTCCCACATTAAAAACTCTTGAGTTGTGTCATTTATAACTTTCCACAATTACTCTTAGTGTCTCCTTAATTTTTTTATAGACTGAATTAAAAACAAAACATACAAATACTAAAATGGAAAATAGACACCAAATTGATAACAATGTTTATCCATTTGGAATACATATCTAGGATTGTTAAACCATAATCCAATCCTTTAAAATCTATTTTTTTACAAGTAATAATACAACTCACAATAATGATAAATAAACATGAAATATGATGCTAAAACCTAACCATGAAGACTCTAATCCATCAGTAAATGTATTTCCTTTGTCACTAGCATCATTACTTTTTCTTTGTGAATACAATAAATTTTCTCCATTAAGAGTAAATTAAAAACACTTAAATTTGCATAGTGATAATAAGGAGTGTCTCTAATTTCTTCATAGACCTATAATTCCTCAGAAATAAACCTTGTAACTATATATATTAATCTTTCATGGCCAAGGGCCTTATAAAATAGAGGAAATAGAAATATAGTTAGTCTCTATTCAAACAAATATCAATTTTTTCATATGTACTTATCTTATAATGTCATGAGGTAGTGGATAGAATAATTTATTTTAGCACACAAGTTGGCAATTCAAAACCTATGAGCTTTATTCCCCTTTTGCTTCTTATTGGCTTGAGTCTATGTAATAATGTCTCAAACCTTGTGATCCAATAACAAACTATAGTTATATTGTCATCATTCACATTTATTTCTTCCATGGCCAAATTCATACAAAATTGAAGACCACATAACAATACTATTTTCATTTACATCCTTGCAAATCATACATGATTCATCCATGCCTTACAACGAATGCATTCCTTCTTTGTGTATCATTATAACTAGATAGTAATATTTAGTAGTATAAATATAATTCACTCTTAGCCTAATTAACTTTACTAAATAAGTGAATACATCCATATATCATCTACATCATTTTCCATGGCACAAAATCATTTTAAAATGGATGTATTATTAAATACCTATAGGGATATGTTATTTTTAATATATAGTCTTTGTGTCTCTCTTCCATAGTTGAGGGCCTTACCAAATAGAGAAATTGTCTATATCTTTGTGAATGAGAATAATATTTTCCAGTCCCTAATGGCATTATAGACATGCATCTACTTATTATAGATTGGGGTTTCATGTTCATTGACTCTACATAAAAACATCATCCATCCTTGGTTCAAGGGACTTTCAACAATAGATGTCAATATAGGTATATTCTATAGCAATACACAGTCTGGCCAACCATTTCTACCATTTGTCACCTCTATCAAATAGAATTATTGTATATAATAACATTCACCATAGTTCATAAGCCTTTATAAAAATAAAAATTGTCATATCATTCCTCTGGATCAGTTCTATTGTATCTAAAGATTAAAACATGCCTTTTCCATGGCCCAATGGCCTTGCCCCTAAGTGTCCATCCTCCAGACTCCACTATATTCCTTTCTATTCACTCATGCAATAAAACATCCATTATATATTTATACTTAGTCATTGTAATGACTTTATCCAATAGACTTCAAATCCCTTATCATACGATAAGAATTCTTTAGTAAATAGAGATCCCAAATTTTCTAGAATAATGAATAAGCAAGGCTTTAAATATCCTTGAGTTAGTTATGAAACTTGTAGCTTTGACCATGTCTAACCATTTTTTTTGAGTTGGTTTCCACTAATCATATCTTTTGAGGTTGAAACATTGGTTGGAACCTCTGGACTTTACTTATTTATGTCAAGTTGTTACTCGGGATACAAGATGGCACTCTTGTAGGTCACAACTTGTATATGTTGAACTTGGCATATATCATATATGACTTGGCTTAAAGTCCACATAGCATGAGTGACTTAGAGTATAAAAATGATGTGGTGGCATAAAATCATAAAGTGGTAGTAGGCGCCATGTGGTTTCCAGAGGACCCACCACATGGACCTTTACAAAAGATCCTCATCCTACCACTTGTTAACAATAGATGCACCAACATAATGATATGGTATAAAACTATAATGTAACTGGAAATATTAAAATTACATTAATATACCGAGCTGGGCATATCCCCTTTTGAAACAAGAGTGGATCCCATCAACTATAATCTCTATAGATAACATTTTTCAATTATGATCAATGAAGATAGTTAACTAAAAATACTTCAGATCATTATTAGTAGAGGATGGTCTTTTATGAGAATAGTTTGGTCTTGATTATCCATATAATCAGACTACTAGAGTCTCAACCACCCTAAGAAATAGTATATTATTAAGAGGGTCAGAATGAGCTTTAAAAAATGAAGATAAAACCTCTGATGAAACTTAGTATCAACCCCTCTCAGACCCACTAGACTCATATGATTTCAAAAACACAATAAGCCAACCATTGTTTTAAATATATGTAATACACATAGCCACTTGATCCCATACATAGGGTCATAAAAACAAAAATCCTAACAAAATCATCATGTCTATTATAAAATCCCTTAATTCTACTATAATAATCCATCACCTATCCATAAACCCAAAGTTTCTATTTTATGGAAATCACGAAATAACAATCCTTCAAATTTTATACAGATATCAGTTTTGAAACAACACCAACTTCCCATAAAAATGTCTTTATATTAATTCATCCAAAATTCTATAAAAATTTGTGAAGATATGATAGAATATTTTTAGGATATATAGGTAAAATCAAACAAAACATAGCTTCTATCAGCCTTCATTGGATAATTACAAAAGTCACCATCTATCACATTTCATAATTCTAAAATATCCCCATTACAACCCAATGACTAGGACCTACAATTATTTATCACTTACCAACTTAATCAATCAAAAATGAAAATATTTATTATTAATAATGGATATAGTATAAATATTATCTCCTCACATGCTTTTAGGCAACTCCAATTATAAAAAAACTATTGTGGCTCAATCTCTATTCATCCTATGAGCCTTTAATAACATTGTTGTCCCCACATTAGGCACAATCATCCTTCCCATATAATTAGGTATGTGTATCCTCCTAGATCTATTTTATGTGATATAGGGAGACTTTCAATATAAAATTATACTACGACATCATTGGATATTCACTATGCATTGTGTCCCCTCTACTTTACATCGATGAATTAAATATGAACATGAAGATAAGATCCATGTCATCATAGTAGAACCACATACATTTAATACATGTACCTTGAATTATCATTATAATGATGCCTTTATCCCACTAATTGACTTAAGGAAATAATTTTTATGGGAAACATCATCTATTTATACAATACCCTCATCTTATATCCCTAATAAGACTCCCTTGACATGGTATTACAATAGCTCTGTTTAAGGGAGTATCATCTGTTAACTCTTAGCACCTTATCAACCCCTTAGGAATATGTATGAATTAACCAATAGTGTATTTAATAATCCAACCTATGAGATATTATCCCTTTTGTCCCCCATTACCTCCAAACACACTTAATCTATATAGGAATCAAATAGTCCCCTTTATACGGGGAAAGTTAAACATGTACCAAACCATGATCATCTAAATTTTCCTTTCTTGAAAAACCATACTTTACATAAACCTATGTACAATGATGTGATTTAAAAGGATTTATCATGGGAAATTATGAACCATAAAATAATGTGGTTATGATAAATAACCTTAGAAAACCATGGCATTGATTTCAAGAAAACTTTTAAAACTGACAATGATATCACTT
Source organism: Torreya grandis (assembly GCA_037957365.1). Lineage (NCBI taxonomy): Eukaryota > Viridiplantae > Streptophyta > Pinopsida > Cupressales > Taxaceae > Torreya > Torreya grandis. The sequence continues at coordinate 1,712,974 of JARHVA010002927.1, forward strand.
TGCCATCCAATATATATATATATATATATATATATATATATATATATATATATATATATATATGATGAAGCACCATCATCCTCACTTAGTTATCATATAGTAATTGATGACACCATTTACATCTCACCTAACCTTCTTTTGTATTGACACCATTCACTTGGAACCACTAACCTATCAAAAAATGAAAAAACCTTACAACTTCCCTTAACTTTTCCTGACCTAATAGATGAAAATTCTTCCTCAATCCATGCAATATAGTGTCAGGATGATGAATCTATTTTAACATATTTATGGCAAAGGGATTCATATAAACTAATATCATAAAATCTAATTATCTTATTCTTTTAAATGAAGTCACAACTGATATTAACATAGGAATACTCAAGGTGTTGTAAAACATCAAAGTTGGCCAATCCTTAGATTCTCAAGAACATCAAGATTTTGCAACATTCCTCCCTAATCATAGAAAATAATTTGTTTGGTATTATAGTGATATTATAGTAATATATATTATTATAGTCATCCATAACATCATAACCATTCCTAAATCTAAACCAGTAAAACAAACACTTAGAAAAATGCATACTCACGTAGTGCTTCTTATCAAGGAAGAATTATAGTGGATGTTATCCATTAAATTTATCCAACCCATATATCATAATAAATGGGTATACAACATAGTTCCTATCACAAAACCCATATGGGGATAATATTTTTGTACTATATTTCATGATCTTAATGGCCTAATCTTTAGTTTGATCTTTGGTCTGATCATTATGAAATAAGAATACACACTTACCACTTACTCTCTCTTTAAAGTGAATTCCCATATATATAGATCTAATACCCACCCTCATCTATATATCTCATAGTGAATAATATATTATAGTTTATTAACAAATATTTAAACTAATCAACTCTCTCTATAGGTGTAAATGGCATTCAATCTATCTAGAATGTTTTTTTATTTATCTCAATCCTAGATCCCATTTGAATATATATCTTACCACCCAAATAAAGTATATCTCTAGCACAAACTATCACATAAATGGTGGAGCCCTATACATCTATATATGGGCTTACTAGGCTAATTTCTTGTCCAAAATATGATTTTCCCCTTCTTAATAACAACTAGCTTGTGGATCTCACTACAAGACATGAAATGTTTTCACTCTTGGATGGATTTTGTGGCTATAACCAGATCCTTATCACCCTATAAGATCAACATAAAAACTCTTTTATTAATCTATTGGAGGATTTTTAGCCTAGGTCATGAATTTTGATTTAAAAATGTAGGAGCAACATACCAGCCTACCATGATCTATTATTTCCATGACTTAATTCACAAAATCATTAAAGACTATGTGGATGATCTCTTTGGTAAATCTAGGTATCATAAAGATTACCTATCTATCCTTCATAAATTCCTTGCCCATTTTGTCAAATATCAGGTTCATTTTAACCTCAATAAGTGTATCTTTACAGTTTTATTAGGAAATAATTTGGGTTTTATCATTTCTCTTCAGGGAATTGATGTTGATCTTACTTAAATTAAAGCCATTATTGATATTATGCCTCCCTCCAACCTCAAACAACCTCATAGTTTACAAGGAATAGTATAGTCTATTCACCACTTTATTTCATAATTATCTGATCGATGTCAACCATTCCATTACCTTCTTAAGAAAGACATCCAATTTATATGGGATTCAAATTTTCAAGTAGCCTTTTACATGATTAAAAATTATTTCTGATCTCCCCCTATCCTTATTCTAATAATAGAGTATAAACCTTTTTACTTGTATATCTCCAATATAGACTATGTTTTAGGTATCATGCTTACCCATCAATATGACCAACAGATAGAGAAAATAGTTTACTATATAAGTTGAACTTTGGTTGAGTATGAAACTGATTACACGGATATTAAAAAACTATGTTTGGCCTTAGTATTTATAGATTTTAAACTTTTCCACTATTATCTTAATCACAAAGCCTATGTGACTACAAAACCCTTGTCAATATGTTAACCAAACTGCTCAGTGAGGCTAGAAATAAATGGCATATTCACATACCTTTTTATTGTTGGGTTTATCAAACTAGTATTCAAACCCCTAAAGGTGCTACCCCTTTTTATTTGGTCTATGGTACCAAAGTAGTTCTCCCCCTAGAATTCCAAGTTCCTTCTATTTGAGTCTCTCTTATGGACATCATTTTTGAAGATGATTATAATCAATAATGAATAGAATAACTGGAACATTTATATGATCATTGATCCACAACTATTTATCACCTACATATTTATCAAAAATGGATAAAACATGCATATAATCAACATTTAAAAGAATGAGGATTTAATATTGGTGACCTTATCTTTATATAAAATCAACATGTCACAAATATCCAAAGAATTGAATGAGGAAAATTTTCTTAAATTGGATTTGACACTATATTATCACTCATAAATATAGATCTGGGGAATACTTCTTAGCCTCCCTTGATGGTAAACCAAAATGTGAACATCATAATGCTTTCCATTTTCATTATTTGTATTGTTAGTAATCCTATTACAAATTGCAATCAGCATAAGTTATCTTTAAATATTATCCCATATCTCTCAATGTACCCAATAATGATAAATAATTATGTGAATTTATGTTATTATACCCATTTTATCCTTAAATATGGATACCTTGACTCTACTTATAGCATGTTCTCATGGATTAGCTCCACTAAAGATATGGTGAAGTTCCAAATAATTATTTCTTATAACTAATTCACCTTAAATTTATTTTTGAAAGGAATAACATATTATCTTATTCTATGGCTTGGTTTATGAAAACACCCTAGGTTCCTTAATCTAATCCATGGAAAAACATTAATTTGGGATACAAAATCAAGAAAAAGATCAAATTTGTAGACTAATCCTCCTAAGGACAACTGTTATTAAAATCATTAAAAATATCAAAGTTGTATACTGATCTCTCAAAAGACAATGGTTAAAATATATACATCTAAACATATAGAACACTCTCTTGAAGGATGGCTATATGCCTAATTTTTATTAAACTTCCTACATTGATCAGTTTATTAATAAAAATAAATCCTATAAATATCTATAAAAACAAAATTATATCCCAGAAAAGCTTCCTATATTTATTATCTTTCAAAAAAAATTAGACTTCCCATATTGATCAATCTACATATATACATGGATTAGCTTAACATTAACCTAAAAATATCAAAAACACAAAACAAGATGTATATTCCCAAATAAATAATTTCCCCCATTCCGTATAAACATAAAAATACCCTTTAAAGCTAAGGGACTGTGAATTTAGTTGACATGAGAATTTTAAGGATTCTGATTAACATTGGATAAAAGGGATCATATGAAAAAGTGATAAGATTCTTAACATTATTTAGTGTCCAAGAAAATTACAAGTCATACATTATTCATAAAGTTAATATAGAAACCATTTTATCATAAATTACCATTATTCAAAAACATTTAAATTGATCAAAACCATAAAATAATCTAAATCCACAATGAACCATGACATAAAACCCAATCCATGATGTCCCATTAAATTCTATTAGTATAATAAAAAAGAAAAAATCATGTAAACACTATCCATGTAATATCAAATACATAACCAAATTCATCATAAATTCATAACCTCATGAAACTATCACCTAATATAAAATCCATGATCCGTCATAAATCCATTTAAACACATACATATAAATCCATAATAAAGATAAGAATTTAAAGCTACATCACATGATATAAAAACCATAATCTATGTAAACACCATATAAATAATATAAATCATAATGTATCACATAAATAAACTTAGCTACCATATAAACATAATCTAAGTAGTCTAGATCCATAACCAAATGATATAAGATCATGTAACAAATATTTGGTATATATATATATATATATATATATATATATGTATATATATATATATATATATATATATGTATATATATATATATATATATATATATATATATATATATATATATATATATATATATATATATATATATATGTATAAGCTCAAATTTACATTGTAATAATCTTATGATGTAAGATATATATAAAGCCAACCCATTTAATAAGCCATAGATGTGGTTGCTCTATAAACTAGAGCTAGATCAGGTGGATAGTAACTCCACCTCATCCACTACCTCTATCCTCACCTCCATTTCCTTATTCATCCCTCCCATCTCTCCCTTGTGATAAACTCCCCATGTTAGCTATAATAATAGGTGTCTATTTTGGAGTCCAACACTACATGGATATATGGGTGGAATATATGGGAACCTCTGTTAGCTACTCTATAATAATCTACTCATAATACCAAATATCTCCCATAACATCATGGTACCTATCCATATTAATAGTACCCAATGGTCCCATCCTTTTGTCCTATGTCTCTTCCCCTACTATCGATCTTGACATAGCTCCTCTTGTAGCCCCTACCAGTATTCTGATTCTCAGGCATTGGTCACAATATCTATCTCAAGCCTAAAACATCTCATCATTACTCACTTCTAATGGATCACATTACCAGTATAGCTAAGTAACCCTATCTTGTAAGTGATCCTACTCAAACTCAACTCTAGTTTACCATGCCTATAAAATATGGCACTTTTCCTATAGACTATCCCTCTCTACATCACTACCTATATGTCTAGCTCTCCCTCCCCATCTCTTCCTCTCTCCTCCACATCCACCATCTCTACATCTCTTATCTCCAATCCATGCCACACAACTCTCTCCTTTCCTCATCTTAATAGGTCCATCCACCATAAAAATTATGCCAATGTAGTCCTAACATCATCAACATCCACCTCCTCTATCATTCCTCTGCCAAAAGTTTAATGCCTCTCACTTGTGGCTCTAGTAACTCCCATTTATAGTCATCTCTCCTATATACCTATGGTGCTTTTGGTGCCTTTCTATAAATTTTATCACCTTCATGATTTTTTTTATCCATCCTCATAGGGCATTCTAAATACAATATATAGTTTGTTAGTCAGTTTGGAAGTGGACTACTACCCTCCCATGTTAGATTAATAGCTAATTTATTCTTTTTTATGATATACTAATGTGAGTGATTTTATTTAGTCTTGAATACATCCTAGAGAGTGTCTTATATGAGTTTGAGTGATTGAATCATTGGTGCATAACCTAATTTTACATGATTTCATATCTTATTGTTAAAATATATCTTCCTTTCAAAAGCAAGTGCTAGTTTAGGTTTAATATAGATGATAGATCCATAAGGAAGTTGACATTTTTTAGAGGTCTGACTCTATATTACACAACACACAGCCTAAAATTAGTCCCGTGTTTGACTAAATTTGAGCAAGAAGATCTGAATAATCCCCTTAGTTTTCTAAGGTAAAATCTAGAACACCTATAGTTTTATGGTACAATCTGAACAAAATCATGAAAATTGGGTATTATTAGCCAAATTTGTTTGGTGATTGTCATGCATGGGTTAGAAAATGAAGATAATGTGCGATATTTGTTGTAAAGGTAAATCTTGTATCCTTACCTCTCCACCCAATTGAATTAGATCAACCATTTTTACAATGGGAATTAGATTTTATTGGTCTCATTAACCCCCCTTCAAGTTTAGGTCACAAATGGATCCTGACTACTATAAACTATTTTACTAGATGGATAGAAGAACTAAGGTTGAAGGAAGTGAATAATTATAAAATTTTAGATTTTTATGAATGTCTCCTTACTAGGTTTGTATTCCCTTCAACCATTATTTTTTATAATTATATGGCTGTAATGGGGTCTAGAATCAACTAATGGGTAGTTTAACATAGTGTCTTTCTCAATATTTCATCAGATTATAATCCAAAAAGTAATGGCCTTGATGAATCCACTAATAATAGCATGTTCAATATCATAGTAAGGACTATTGAAGATAACCATAGGTCGTGGCACCTCAATATAGATTCAACTCTATGAGATGATAATATCACATATAAAAAGTTAATAAACAACTCTCCTTACAAGTTGGTATATGGTAAAGAAGAAAGAATGCATATTTCTCTTAAATTTTGTACCCCTAAACTGATGCACCAAATTGAGTTTTTGAAGAATGAGCCTATGGATATTAGATATGCTAAGCTTATAGAGTTGGAAGAAATAAGACATCATTCCATGATAGTCATGGAAACCCATCAAGCAAAGTTAAAAAAGGCATTTGACAAAGAAGCTACTTGATGTTGTTTCAAGGAAGGAGATTTGGTCCTCAAATGGGATGAGGATAAATCTAAGATAGGAAGGCATACATAGTTTAAATATCTTTTGAGTGGTCTATATATAATTTCCAATTATAAATCACATAATGTTTTCCATCATAAAAAGATGGATGGCAAGGAGCTTCCTATCCCAGTCAATGGGATACATCTAAAACACTACTTTTAAGGAGGCTAGGTTCCCTATACATAGTTTGATTGTTTTTTTTCCTTAAGGTTTTGTTCTAACACACTACTTTATTTATGTTTTATCCCAAATAAGTCTTTTGTTTGCACATTTTTTTGTTAGGTTGGGTTTCCCTACTTTCTTTTATTTCTTTCACTATTTTTTTGAAATTCATTTGTCTTTTTAGTCAATATGTCTTTTATAATCATGGAGATGAGTCAAAAATCATGTAAATGGTTTGATTTCTAAATAATAGAAAGCATGTTGCCAAGCTAAGTCATTAAAGATGTTGGCCATTTTTGGCACACAAAAAAGTTTTGACTGGACAATCATGTTGAAAATTTCCTATTGAGAGAGTGGTCCAATGGTTAAACAAATGAATAGAGTGGTGGATGGAGTGAGTGGACCAAAGGGATCATGTAGAGTGCAAATATTTTGAAACACTTTAAGATCTCTTAAAGTGTATCTCGATAATATTTAAGGGATAGGTCTGCAGAGCAGAGAAAAGGTTCTTGAGCAAGTTTCATTATGAAACCAAGTAGATCAGAGGATCAAGGAAGGTTACATAGGTCCACAAAACTCCTTTGAGCCTTTAAAGATCAAGCATGATTTAAAAATATCCTACATGATTTAAATTAAGTTAAGTACAAAACCACTTTTTTAACCAAGTTTTTACTTGGAAATTATTTTAGCTTTCATTGGGCTAAAGTTAAATTCTTTCATACATTTTATTTGACTAAGTATTCATTCTTTCAGGAAATTTGTTTTGGGTATCTTGGCTAAGTGTCAATAATTGTTTTGGACATTTTATCTAAAGCAAAAATCCCAAAGACACAAATTCTTGCAGACATTTTGTTCACAGTGAAAACATAAACACATATTTTTTTGGGAAAGTGTCCCAATATAAAAGTTCCACGAGGTAATTTTTTGGGAAAGTGTCTTATACAAAAGTTTTGAAGGGTTATTCTTCAGATAAAGTATCTTGATATAATTTATCTGAAGGGTCACAAATATCATTCAAATTCAAAAATACCACAGACTAAAGGTCCAAAAGAATTAGCCAAGGGAATATGTGTTCTAAAAATGTAAGGAGATTTTCACAAGTGTTAAATTGAAGTACAAAAAATAACCATTGGTTTCCAAATATAAAGTGATGATCATATAGACATCATTTATAGACTTTCAAATATCAAATTTCAAGCCATGGGAAATAGCCATTTGTAACTCGAATATTCACATCAATGATCCAGGTTCAATCACATAAAAGTTCAAATGGTGATAGATAATTGATAGGTTAATCAGCCTAGTTAAATTAATGGTGCACATTCAATCATACATCTAAGATCAATGTCAAGTGAAGGTCAAATAATTTATTAAATCCTAAGGGTAAATACATACATGAAAATTGGCATAAGAAAATTTAATTTGTAGAATATAAATGGTTAATGTTCATCCAGACAAGTAGGATCTAATATAGGAAGATGGGTCAATATGTCAATGATCTAGGTCAACTTTCAACAACCAATGAATAAATGGAAATTTAAAGACATTTTTAACAAGATTCGATGAGCCATTTTTTTTAACCAAGGCAAGGAAAATGCATGGATTCAAGTTTGAAGATGGTCTGAGATCAAACCAAAATAGATATTGCATAGGTCAAGGGTCACCATTAGAATTCTAAAGAAGAAAAATAGGTCTTCATAGGACATAAAACAGGCTAAAGGTTGGTGACTATTGTCAAAAAAAGATAGAACAACTGGTGAACTCCATCTCTTCAACATGATAGCTATAGGAAAACTAATAAATATGATTATTTTTTGATCTATAATGAAATGTGTGCTCAAATATTTCTTTGGGGTAGATATGTGATTAAAGGAGAATATTCTTGTCCTTCAGCATGGTATTTTCATAGACAAGTAGGTATTTACAACTACCTAATGTAGAAAATCATGGCTCTTTTAGTTACAAGGTATAAAGATTTGGTCATCATGAAGATGGTGTAGAGTTCTAAGAAAGGGTCTGATAGTTAGAGAAGGATCATAAGGCATTTAATTTGCTTACAAAGCCTTAAAAGTTTTTTCCTTCTTAATGAGATCTTGAATCAACATCCTCAAGATTGATAATCCATCAAAAGTGGTTTGTCCCCTTTCAATACATAACACACACACTCTCTCTCTTTATATTTTATATAAATACAGGCTTCTAATCCTTGACATACATCCATATTTTTGGTATGACTAGACTCTACCAAGATTTATATTGTAACACTTATTTGATGCAATAAAAGACTGAATTCCTTATTTTATAGCTAAATTGAAGTGTGTCTTATGAGTTCATTGATTGGATAAGTGAATGTATGATTTCCTTTCCTCTATCAAAATTTTCTCACCTTCAAGATCTGACTTATCAATACTCATAGGTCATTCTAAGTGAAATATATAGTCTATTAGTCAGTTTGAAAGTGGACTATTACCCTCCCATGTTAGATTAATAGATAATTCATGCCTTTTTATGAAATACTAATGTGAATGATATTTTTTAGTCTTGAATACATCATATAGTGTGTCTTGTGCAAGTTTAAGTGATCAAGTCATTGGTTCATCACCTCATTTTTTATTATTTCATAGTTTATTATTAAAATCTATCTCCCTTTTCCAAGCAGGTGTTAGTTTAGTTTTAGTATAGGTGATAGATCTAAAAAGAACCAACCTTCTCCAAGGGTCTAACTCTTAGTTGACCCATAGCCTAAATTCAATCCCATATTAGACTAGATTTGAGTAAGAGGATCTAAACAATCCCCTTTCTTAGTTAGGGTGAAATCTAGAGAACCAACAATTTTGGCATACCTAATGGGTCATGTTTTCCTTGGAATATTTGTAATTTGGATTTAAAATAAGTATTTTTAGTAGAAGGAGACATCCACCATCAACAAAAGATAAAGATACTTTAAATTATAAATTTCTAGCCAACATTTTCATGCCAAAGGTTACAAAAAGGTCAGTAAGTAAAGGTATTCCACATAAATATATTGAGTTGAATTCTAATTCTTATAAAAGAGATCGATTCCATAGTAAAAAACCTCATCCTCCAAAGTAATTCTCATCTCCTAGTATTCCTATTATTTTAGTCCTATCTATTACCCCCATTTCCATAATGATGCTAAGGAATCAAGTGTTTGATCTATTTAACAAAGGTATTCCTTTCAATTTGGCCCATTTGGATGACATTCCTATGTCTAACCTCAAGAGTATCTTTTTTTCTTAGGAGAATAGGATAAAACAACTACTACTAAGCAAATTCAAGATGTTGATAGTCTTTGCACTATTCATAATGTTACTCGGGATAATGTTGCTATTAGTCTGCTTGCCACCTCTTTCAAGGGGAAAACATTATAGTGGTATATAAATTTTCCTTTGATTTCCATTTTTACCTAAGATGATTTAGGTGCAACCTTGGCTAAATAATTTGAGGATAAATCTAGTTACCTATTTTTAATGGAATAACTAACTACCATTTAGAGAGCTCCCCATGATTTCATGTCTAACTTTAATCTTAGTTTCCAAAAGACATGGAATAGGATTATTGTAGTGATTAGAACATCCCTATAATATGCATCCTAATACTTTCTAAGAGCCCTAAATTATAATATTATTGTCATGATATAGTCCATGGGTAATATACTTTTTCAGATGCCTATGAGGTTGTACTAAAAGTAAAAAACATATTGAGACAAGCTGGTAAACTTTCTTCAAGGCCCCCAATGCCTATATTACTATAATTACAATCTAGATCATCCCCTCAAATTCCTTTGATCCCATTTTTAGATCCTATTCCATCTACTAAATCATAAGTTACCACCCCTCCTAATCAATCACCCCTAGAAGGAGATTTTAAAAGTATGTTATAATTTTTTGGGAATGAAATAGTGAAAATAAAAATAAATAAGTACCAAGGAAGGCCTTATAAACAATTGAATCATACCTTCTATCAACACAATCAAAATCCTCCCTATCAATGTTTCAAATAATATAGACAACTTTATCAATCACAAGGAGCTATAGTGCCATCTAAACCATATTCATCTCTTGATGGTAATGCATCTTCAAGTTTAAAATTCATTAATCAAATCCTCCTAAAAATAACTTGATTTAATATTTTTGTTGGTATCCAATTGATCCCAATGATACTCAAAACCAAGCCTTAGTACCATAGAACATTACTATGCAAAAAATGAGAAAAGAAGATTTTTTCATTCAATAAGGTAAATATCATGAGACTAATATATCACCCCAAGGAGAAACTAAAAGTGAGTAAAATAAACATTATTCCATTAATTTAAATTGGAAAATGGATGATCAAGTTACATTTAATAAAATTGGTGAGACTAACAATATTAGTGGTCAAGTTGTAGCTCTGACTAGAGCTTAAAGAAGAGATGTTGAGGAAGGTCAAGATGTGAGAAATTATTCAATTGATCCTAATATTATTTAAAATATTATAAAATATATATCTACTACCCTTATAACATATATAATTTAAAATGTAGAGGCTAGGAGGGTTCCTCGAATACCTCTAGTTCGTGAACAACTAGTAGTTCAAAAGATGTAGCTAGAGGTTGGTGGATCCTCATTCAATTTAATGGATAAAATGAAAATGTTCAATTTCATAATTATCATGTGGGATTACATTATTATTCTAGGATAAAATGATATTCTCATCCAAGAGATTTTAGCTTTTAAAGTGTCTCCAAAACCAGTTGAGAAAAAAGGTGTTGTCATAACAAATACAAACCAACCATCCAAGAAACAAGTACAATAGGTAAAAAATATGGTGAAGGTGGACAAAATTGAATTAAATTTAAGTAAAAATCCTCATTTATACATATATTTTATATTTGGTGACTATCTAGTTCATAATTGTATGGTGGACAATGGAGCTAGTAACACTGTCAGACCTAAGCAAATTGTAGATAAGATTCATCTTATTTATGAACCAAATAGTAAATGATTAATTAAAATATATGGGTGACAAAAAAGGAAAGTGGGCATCATCAAATATATGAATTTTACACTACATGTTTTCCATAATTTTACCATTCAACAAGATATGGTTGTGGTAGACTTGCCTCCCTAATTTGCCATGTGTCTCTCAAGAGACTTTACCTCAAGGATTAGAGGATATTTATTAATTGAATTGACATATATGAATTTTATGACCAAGTATCATATTAAATAAATAATAAATTCTTAACCTATTTCATGTTTCCATCTAAATCCATATATGCCAAGTGTTGTAAACACTAATTGTATCATCTGAGATGAGGTGTTCGAAACTAGTAAAGAGTAAACTGACTCACCTCTAGATGTAGTTACATATCTATTCTTAGATGAATGGTAATATATTTTTAATGATAATTATCCTTAAAATATAATTGAACAATAAGTTTTTGGTGTTTATTATCTTCATGAAAAAGATACACCAATTCCAGCCTTGATGAAGGATGATGAGCCTAGTGATGATCTGTGGAAGTTATACTTTAATGGATCAAGAAATAAACATGGTACTAGGGCTATAATTATGTTAATTTATCTATCCAATCAAATTTATTAAACTTCTCTCAAATTTTAGTTTTTTTTTTCAAACAATGTTGCCTAATATGAAGCACTAGTTCATGGTTTGTAATGGGAAAGAAAGATGAAGCTCAATTATTTACAAGTCTTTCGAGATAGTGAACTAGTAGTTCACCAAGTAAGAGGTCTTAACATTTTAAAAAATCCATTGCTTAGGTATTATAATCATAGGTTATGTGACTTACTTGAATATTTTCAAGCCTTTAACATTTAGACAATACACGTAAATTATAACAAATATGCATATAAGTTAGCTTCCATTGGGTCACAATTCAATATCCTAGTTTATGTAAAAAATGAAAAGGTTCAATCACACATCAAGGTGGTTTTGAGACCTTATAGATATTCATGAGAATTGGTAAGTGTTTGAAGATGATAATGAGACTACCAAGTTTTTTCAATAGGAGGCTCATTTTTCCTTTTGAAACCAAGAGAAGCTCTCACAGTAGTATGGTGACCAAATTATACAATTGAAAATGAATAATTTGCCCAAAGGGTTGGTCATCCTTGAGAACATATTCAATGTTAATGATAAGCTGAGAAAATAAAATACTTCAGTATCAAAAAAAGAAGAACACTATATAAATTTAGAGATTTCAATAGGTAATAGATCAATATTAGGCAAAATTTATTTTTTACAAAAGGAAACATTCATTAAGTTTTGTTCAAGTTTTAAGGATGTGTTTGGATGGTAATATAGTGACATAAAAATTATTTGATCCAATTCTATCTCAACACACCATTGAGTTATAAGCTGAAACTAAGCCAATAAGATAAAATGAAGGCTTATCAATCTAAAGATTGATCCTTTGATGAGAGTGGAGCTTCATAAGATCATTGAGTTGGCTATTATATTTCCAAGAAAAAACTCAACTTGGGTGGTAAACCTCGTTTTAGTATGAAAAAATAATTTTGAAAATTAAATTATGTGTCAAATTTCATGATTTGAACAAGACTTATCTTAAATACCACCATCTATTTCCATCTATGGAACAAATTTTATAGTTGGATGCAGGTTCAGAGAGGTTCTCCATGTTGGATGGTCACAGGGGTTACAATCAGATTTTGGTCAAGGAGGAAGACCAATTCAAAATAACCTTCACCACAAAGTGGGGGACATTTACATATAAAAAGATTACATTTGGTTTATCCAATTCCATAGAAAATTTTTAGAAGGACATGGATATGGAATTTCAAGGTATCTTTAACAAGTTTGTTCTTTTTTATTTGGATGATATAATAGTATTATCTGATAATAAAATCAAGCACATGATTCACCTCGAACAAGTATTTAAAAAATGTAAACAGTTTGGAATATCTCTAAATCCCAAAAAATTGTGTTTTATTGATTCATGATGGTAATATTATTAGACATGTGATTTCAAATCATGGTATGAGTATAGATCCTAATATGACAGATTCAATTCTTGCACTCGCCTTGCCTAAACATAAGAAATATCTGCAAATCTTCTTAGGCAAGATAAATTTTATAAGAAGGTACATTTTAGATTTTGAAACTTTAGTTAAGCCACTTATAGCTATGCTAAAGAAGAATCATAGTTTAAATTGGTCCAAATAAGGGGTAATAAACTTATAAGAGATAAAGAAATAAATAGCTATTGCTGCTACACTCTTGAACCTTTATTTCATTAAGGATTTTATCCATTACACTTATGCCAATATTGACACATTTTAAATTATTATTATGTAGTAGAACAATGAGGCTTTAGAGAATTCAATAGCTTTATTTAGTTAAGGCTAGGAATAATATGAAACAAGGACTCTTTTATCAAAAACCATGTACTTTCGTTATAAGGTCTCTCAATAAGTTTACATACTTGTCGAATAATAAGATACATCTTATGGTTGTCCATCTGAGTATCAAAGAGTTCTTTTTGAAAAAAGATATAAATGAGAAAAGAGACAGTTGAATAACCAAAGTAATGGAGTATGATGTGGATATTAAGGTCACAAATATGGTAAAAGGCAAGGGAATTTGTGAACATCTAGGCCAAGATTTTCAAGAGTCTAATGAGGTGGTTATGGTGTTTAATGGTGAAGAAGTTACAACTAATCACACCTCACCTTCCATATAGTTCGAAGACATGGTAAGACTTCTCTATGATAGTATTTATCCTTCTCATCTAATCCCCTCAAAAATAAGATATTTTAGATTGCATTTAATTCTTTTTCTTCTTATTGTTGCACTTTTGTTTAAGAAGGATGTCAATGGCATGCTACTAAGATGTATAGAGCCACATCAGACATAAAGGTTACTTGAGAATTTTCATGATGGACATGGTGGAGGTAATTATTCATGAAAAACTATAGCCCACAAAGTAATGAGAGGTGGGTATTATTGGCCAAATTTATTTGGTGATTGTCATGCATAGGTTAGAAAATGCAGACAATGTGTTATGTTTGTCAGAAAGGTAAAGCTTGCAGACTTACTTATCCATCAAATTGTAGTACACCAACCCTTTTTCCAATGGGGATGGGATTTTATTTGTCTCATTAAACCTCCTTCAATTTCAAGTCATAAATGGATCCTGATTGTAATAAACAATTTTACTAGATAGACATAAGTAGTAGCACTGAAGGAAGTCAATGAGTCCAACATTTTAGATTTTTATGAAGGTCTAATAACCAAGTTTGGAGTCCCTTAAACCAAATTTTTCACAATTTTATAGCCTTTTTTGGGTGTATAATCAACTAATGGGAAGTTAAACATAGTGTCTTTCTCAATACTTCATCAAATTATTATTAATCAGGTAATGGCCTTGTTGAATCCACTAATAAGAACATGTTAAAGAACAAAATAAGAACTATTAAAGATAATCAAAGGTAATGGAACCTCAAGCTAAAGTTAGCTCTAAGGGATGATAGGATCACATATAAAATGTTAATATCCAACTTTCCCTACAAGCTGGTATATGGTAAAGAAGCAGGAATACCTATTTCTCTTGAATTTTTGGCCCTTAAATTGATGCACCAGATTGAGTTTTTGGAGAATGAACCTATGGAGATCAGATATGATGAGATTAAAGAGTTTGAAGAGATAAGACATCATTTAATGCTAGCCATGGAAAACTATCAAGCAAAATTAAAAAGGACCTTTGACAAAGGAGCTTCTTCATGAAGCTTCAAGGGATGATTATTGATCCTCAAATGGGATGAGGACATAGCTAAGCTATGAAGGCATACAAAGTTTAACTCTCTTTGGAGCAGTCCATATACACTCTATAGTTGCAAATCCTTTAATACTTTCTAGATTACAAATGTGGATGGAGAGGAGCTTCATATCCTAGTCAATGGGATACATCTGAAAAACTAATTTTAAGGAGGCTAGGTTATACGTACATAGTTTTCTTCCTTTAAATGTTGTTCTAACAAACTAGTTTATTTCTATTTTTTCCAAAATAAGTGCTTTGTTTGCACATTTTCTTTATTAGGTTAGGTTTCCCTAATTTATTTTGTTTCTTTTCCTATTTTGGTGGAATTAATTTGTATTTTTATTCGTGAGGTCTTTTATAGTAATGGAAAAAAATTATTATCTATTATGAGTTAAAAGTCATGTAAATGGTCTGAGTTCTCAAGCATAGTATGCATGCTACCCAGCTGAGTCACCAAATATGTTGGCCATTTTTGGCCCACATACAAAGTCTTTATTGGCCAACATGTAACAAAATTCTTGTTCAGAGAGTGGTCTAATGGTTGAACAAATGAACATAGTTATCAATAGAATGAGTGGACCAAAGGTATTGTGTAGAGTGAAAATATTTTGAAACACTTTAAGTTCACTTAAGGTGTATCTTACCAATTTATAAGGGATAGGTCTACATAAAAAAGAAAAGGTTCTTAAGTAGGTTTCATTATGAGACCAAGTAGATTATAGGATCAAGGGAGGTTACATAGGTCCAGACAACTCATTTGAGCTTTCAAATAGTAAGATATAGTTCAAGCATGAGTTTAGAAGAGCCTACATGATTTAAAAGAATATAAGTACAAAAACACTTTTTTGACCATGTATTTACTTGGGAATTGTTTCAACTTTCCTTGGGCTAAAGATATTTTTTTCCAGACCTTTTATTTGACTAAGTGATCATTCTTTCAATAATTTTTTTTCAAGTTTTTTGCGTAAGTGTCAAGAATTGTTTTGAATATTTTATGTATAGTAAAAGCCTAAGCACATATTTTTTCATGAAAGTGTCTTGATACAAAAGTTATAATGGGTCATTTTATAATAAAGTGACCTATACCAAATTTTCAAAGGGTCATTATTTAGACAAAGTGTCTTGATATAATTTTCCCAAAGGGTCTTTTTTTTTGGAAGTTATCCGAACAATTTTATCGAAGGGTTATTATTCATAAAAAGTGTCCTAGACCAAAGTTCTAAAGGGTCATTTTTAGGAAAGTGTCCAAATAAAAAAAGTATTGAAGTGTAATATTTAAGTAAAGTATTCTAGACCAAAGTATTGAAGGGTCTTAAATGTCATTCAAATGTAAAAACCCTATAGACAAAAGGTTTGAAGGAAATATCCCAAGGAATTTGTGTTCTAGTAGAGTAAGGATATTTGAGTGAGTGTCAAATTAAAGCACAAAAAATAACCATTGGTTTTCAAATATTTAGTGATGATCATGTGAACATAATTTGTGGATGCACATATGTCAAAGTTTAAGCCATGAAAAATAGCCATTTGTAATTTAAATATTTAGATAAATGATCTATGTTCAATCATACAGAAGATCTAATGATGAGTGGAGACTGACAAGTTAGTGTGCCTAGGTAGATCAATAGAATGCATTCAATCCTACATTCAAGATCAATTATGAGTAAAAGTCAAAGATGTTAGTGTATCCTAAGGGAAATTGTGTACATGACAAGTGGCACATGTGTGTTCAATTGGTAGAAGATGGATGATCAACACTCATCCAAACAAGTAGGATCTAAGAGAGTGAGATGGGTTAATATTTCAATGATCTAGGTCATCTTTTTATAATAAATTAATAAAGGGAAATCCCAAGACATTTTCAATAGGAGTTGAGCCATTTTTTAACCAAGGCAAGACAATTACAAGGATCTGATTTTGAGGATGGTCCAAGATCAAACCAAAATAGATATTTTAGAGGTCAAGGGTTGCCATTAGAATTGTAAAAAATTAAATTAGGTCTTCACAAGACGTAAAATAGGCTTAGGGTTGGTGACTATTGTCAAAGCAAGAATGAATAGCTAGTGAAATCCATCTCTTTGACATGATAGCTATATGAAAACCAATAAATATTATTATTTTTTTATCTATAATGAAACTTGTGCTTAGATATTTTTTTTGGGTAGATATCTAATTAATGGAGAAGCTACTTTCCTTTGTCATGGTCTTATTCTAGACAAGCATATAGTTATAGCTACCTAAGGTAGAATAGCATGGCTTTGTCAGTTCCAAATTATAAAGATTTGGTCCTCATAAAGATGGTTTAGAGTTTTAATAAAGGGTCTAGTGGTTGGATAAGGATCATAGGGAAACCAATTCTTTTTCAAATCCTTATAAGTTTGCTCCTTCTTGATGAGATCCTAAGTCACCATCCTTGAGAGTGTTAATCTATCAAAATTGGTTAGTCCTTTTTCAATGCACAACTCTCTCTCTCTCTCTCTCTCTCTCTCTCTCTCTATATATATATATATATATATATATATATATATATATATATATATATATAGGATTTTAAGCCTTGAAATGCATCCCTCTCTTTGGTATGACTAGAGTCTACCAATATTCATACTATAACACCTATTTCATGTATTAAAATACTTAATTCCTTATTTTGTAGTTAAATTGAAGTGTGTCTTATGAGTTCATTGATTGGATAAGTGAATGTATGCTTTCCTTGCTTCTATCTAAACTTTTTTACCCTCATGATCTACTTTAGAAATCCTCATAGGTCATTCTAAGTGCATTATATAGTCTGTTACTTAGTTTTAAAGTTGACTACTACCCTCTCATATTATATTAATAAACAATTCATGACTTTTTATGAAATACTAATGTGAGTGATTTTATTTAGTCTTGAATATATCTTGTTGTGTGTCTTGTATGATTTTGAGTGATCAAATCATTAGTGCATCACCTCATTTGACATTATTTCATATGCTATTGTTAAAATATCTCTCCCTTTTCTAAGAAAGTGTTATTTTAGGTTTAGTCTAGGTGATAGATATAGAAAGAATTTGACCTTCTTCAGAGGTGTAACTCTATCTTAGGTAACCCATGACCTAGATTCAGTCCCATGTTAGACTAGATTTGAGCAAGAGGATATGAACAATCACCTTTCTTAGCTAGTGTGAAATATAAATACTAATAGTTCCTAGGGTATTGTAGAGTTAAAAAATAACCCACGTTTCATTCTAATTTTCAATAGCACATGATTCAGATCACTATCCTCGCATAATTTAGTTCGAGATGAAGTTTTTTAAACAGAGCTCGGGCTCTAATTTCCTTTTGATTCAATTTTCCTTAAGTGTTGAAGTAAAGTGGAAGTTTCCAAGTGTCATTATCTAAAGCACCTTTCATATTTTCTATGAGTTTGTCAAAATGTGCCACGTATCTCATAGTGACTCAATAGAATGCACCAAGTGTTAGCATCTGCATTTTCATATCGACACCGACGTTTCATCTCTTTTTAGAGAAAGGTTTTAACAAGCTAAGTATCAAGATCAGGTAGAAAGCACCAAGTGGAAATCATAGAAGGATTATTTTAGCTACCTCTTAAAAGTGATGGAAGATGCCATGTACCCCAGCAAAAGAGAGTGGAAGCCAACATGTGTCGTGATCTGAATTATCTTCACTTTTGTTTCACTGATATAGTAAAGATCGTTGTGGGTCTTAAGTGTTGTTTCTAAAGTAAGCAGAAGCTGCCAGGTGTCATTGTCGATGTAAATATGAAATGAGACCCATTTGTTTCTATGGTATAAATAGAGTAAAGTAGAAACCACCACGTGTCATCTTTCGCAGGCTTCTAAAAGGTAGCTAAAAGAAGTAGAGACCACTATGTAACCCCAGGTGAGTAAAGTAGAGATTGCCACATGTATTTTGATGAAGCATCAGAGTTTGCCACCTATCCCTATGTTATTTTTAAAATTTACTCAAGTAAGAAATGTTGTGTCTTATTTTATTTTAAGCTGTTGAAGTTTTGATGAAGCAGATTACGATAAGTGTCAAAGGCGAAACACTCTTGAGCAAAGACACAAAAGAGTATAAGTTATGGAGAAAGTGCCACGTGTCTTTGATAGGTGATATGGAAAATTCCAAGTGTCATCCTTCAGTGTCTCCTAAGGTAATAAGAAGGTTTTCAAGAAAATGGCTAAGTGTTACCTAGTGTTTAAGAGAAGGAAGCGTCCTGCAATCTATTTTAGCCAATGAACTACCAAAAGACAAAACATTTTAGAATCTATAAAATATATTTGTTAGACACTTCCAGTTTGGTTAGATTTCAGTTGGGCCATTAGATTGGGAACAAACAGACAATTCAGAGTGAATCCAAGGCTATAAATAAGGGTGCAAAGATCATTATAAAAGAGATACCAGAGAGAATTTTTTGAGAGAATTATTGTTAAGAGTTTAGACTTTCTGGAGCTATGACTAGGAATATCATATGCTTTTGTTGTATCTTCTTAAGTTGGATGGTTTATGTAACTGTGCATGTTTATGTGCCTCTTATGTGACTGGAAGATTAATGAGAAGATTGAATCCTATACCTTTGTTGATATTTTTTGTGTTATTGCAAAATTATTCTAGGATGTGTTGTCAAGAGTTTACACTTTCTAGAGCTATGATTAGGAATGTCATTTGCTTTTGTCTCATTTTCTTGAGTTGAAAAATTTAGATAACTATGTGTGTTTCTATGCCTCTTATGTGACTGGAATTTTCAAATAAGAAGATTGAACCCTATGCCTTTGTTGACATTTTCTATATCACTACAAAAGTAGTCTATGTTGTGAGCCTCTATTTCTATTATTCCATCTTTTACATTGATCATGCACTTGTTTTCTCTTAAATGTAAATGAATCCTACATATAGTTTCAATGTGCTTAGGATTAAGGTTGAATTACATTTAGATGCATTGCCATAGTTAGATTTTCTTTCTTGCATTTGTGTTTCTGTTAAAATTCCTATCCCTTTCTTAGTATACACTCGATTTAAAGAAGAAACAACTTCTCTAAAATATGGAGGTAGTTTCAAGTTGCAAGTCCCACATCTTGAAACTTCCCATTATTGGTGTTTAGAACAAGCACAATTTTAAATCATCAATAGGTATATCATGGAGTACCCCAAACTATCATCACAATCACCCAAACTAAAATAAATCCATAAGCTTTGCACATAATCCTTATAACCACCTCACCTACTACCTTACCATAAATTCCCTACCCATCCATGACCATGATAGAAATATAACATATGGCCTCCACACCACCTCTTCCTCCTCTAGATCCTCTAAATTTTGTTGATAATAATCTAAGTCATGTACTCTCCTATCTCTATGTGAATAGATGAAGTCATCTCTCCATCATAAAAATCACATAATAAATGAAAATCAATTCCATCCCATCCATGGTAGTCCTAGTGTATACACTAATTATAGATGTTGATAGGTCCATCACTATAGTATAAGTGTCACATCTAGACCAAAGTGTCATTGTCTCCTCCATCCACATAACTCTCTATATATTTGTGCTAAAAGTTTAGGAGCCTATGAAAACACTATATGATGATCCCACATATATGCTAACACCCCTATCAAACTCCATGAAAATCTCCCACTACTTAAATTAGTTAATGCATAACAAGAGATAGATAACATCATCATATACTAGCACGGTCCCAATCATATAGCACTTTAAAATAAAACCCTCCTACTATAAAAAAAATATCTACAACATCATCTCAATATAGATATGTCCATGATGTTTCTCATCCTTTCTCATCCACTAGAATAATTTTCACCCCTGCATTGGAAATCATAATATCTAATATATGTCCTCTAATTTTATGGTCATCACCTTAGTAAGTACCTAAAAGGTCCCTATATATGGATCCCATCACTCTAATAATACCATAAGTAGACTATGATATTTGTGTACTCAATGTTAGTGGTGTAGTCCACCTAATCCTATAGTATCTAAATGATCCTAATCTACATCTCCCATCACCTCTCAAAGTCTCTCTAGGACTGGAGGAGCTCAATCCCTCATGGTAAGTAATATGTGTGCCTGTAATCCCATGAACTCCTTAGGTTTCTTTAGTTTCCTACACCACTAACTATATATTCTAAGTTTTCACTTCTACCCCTTAATTCTTAAGAATCAACATTGACCCTTTTAGTATTAATTCTTATTATCAACCTATCATCATCAATTTTTTTGTTGGTGTTGATCCCTAAACAATTAATGATCGATAATCAAAAGAATTGGTATCGATCAACTCTAAATTGATTTCAACCCATCTTAAACTCAAGGAAATATACAATTTTATAAAATACCTAATAGAAACCCAAGTTACACCCTACTAAAGTAAATTGCTCATATCTCCTTCAAATTATGACTAACATTGGATTGGTTTATAGGTTGTGAGATACCTATATTTCAGACCAAACCCCTAGATTATGGGCTATCCCCTCTAATAAATCAAATTTTCTCAATTTAATAAAACCTACTATACTTTAGGGGTGAAAAGATTTAGAAAGATAACTAAAAGGGAAATCTTATTTTATTGATGGTGATAAACCTATATGCTAGTTCATTCACTTAATTTGAACTCCAACTAACACTAATAAACAATGCAAATCATTGAACCATATAAATACAAAGGACTCCTATGCAATAGTGTTTCACATAAAGGTTTTAGTTTAAGTGATAAAAACATGAGGTAAATGATGGAAGGCCTAATTCAAGGCACTAAATAGTTAAAATCTCCACTATAATCTTAGTCACTCAACATCAAACACAATATATGACCTACATAAGCTGACATGCTAGTAACTAGGTAATATTAGGACATACCAAGGCACAAAATACTATCAAATGTGAAAATAAAACTAATATAAACACACTAAACCTATACCAAATATTTTTAAATAGTCATTTTTATTATTTTAATATCTTATAAATCTCAATCTTGGTAGAGTTTCATCATGCCCAAGAGAGGGATCTAGAAAAAAGTCTTCTAAGAATAAATATATAGAACATGAGGAGAGATAAGAATATAGATTAACATAGAAGAGAGAGGCATAAGTAATAAATGACCATGAACTCTAGATTGTTTTAGATATAACTTGTTATAACTAGTCCTCAAGACATCTCTCTATGTCTAGTGTTCTTTAATGCTCCTTGAATGCGGTCTTTGATATTGAAAACAAGGTGGTGAGCCATAGTTGACATGTTCAAAATCCTCTAATAGCGTGATACAACATAACCTGGTTAGATAAATCCTATTGAATTTTGGTCATGCATTGATTATCTCTTAAGATTGAGTAAACTCATGATAAGGATTAGTTTTTCATTGATTGACAACTCAAGGACTACTTGTACATTAAAATTCCACTTGAAGACTAGTTAAATGATTCAATAACCACTTAAGGAGATATTATGCATGTGATTTCCACTAAATATCAATATGTGGTGTGGATTGACTTTGCATTAACTCATATCAATAGCCTTTTATTATATATTTCACTTTACTTGATTAACCAAGTGGGTCTACTATGCCAATTAGGCCTAATAGCCTAACTTATTGGATTGTATATACATAATAACCTACATGAAACCATTTAAAATAATAAAATATGGTGATCTTTAGACATGAATAAATGACTTGCATCATGAAATGGGTTCTCTTCGGTAAGTAACACCTATATATTAATCAAACTAGTTGACTAGGTTAGCTTGTCATCCACATTTATAGACTACGTGATTTAGTGGAACTCCTAAGGGCACTTATAGGCATTTTTTGAGCATCCAATGGCTTGATAAGGTGAAAAAGTGCCAAAATTCAATCTCCTTTGATTGGAATAATCTTAAACAGGCTTGTACCTCTATTTCTATAGTTTGTCCTTACACACCACCATTTATAACAAGTACATAAATTTAATTACATAATTATACCATTTATATGAACTTATACAAGTTTTATTCATGTTTCCAAAGGTTTTCAAGTGATTCATGGGTTTTTAGATGTAAGAAACTTCAATTTTCTCAAAATTAGTCTATAGGAGTGTTTATGGAGGGTTTTGGAGGTGAACTTTCTTAATGATGGTTCATAAAGTATAGAATCCAAACCATATATTCTTGCCATAGATATTTATTACATATATTCCTTCAAATTTCCTAATAATATTGGGCTACCATGCAAAAGGTGTGGAAAGATACATACATAGAGAAGTTTACTTGTAGGTTTCTTAATGTATTTTGGACCTACTTATATTCTTAGTGATGGTTCATAAAACATAGCTCCTCAATAAACCTCAACAATTATTTTTTTTAAATTCATAGGGGTCCTCAATCATGATAAGATAATTTTATCAAAATCCTTCTATGGTGAAAGATATGAGCTCTTGAATAGGAAGCTCAAAATGAGTGTGTGGACTGTGTAGTTCAAATTTGTTGTTTGGACTGAAACTAACCTTTTCATTATCTTTATACCTATAAGAATTTCTTAAAACTTCTCATGAATTCATATTTACTTGATAGGGCCTAAAAGTGTCTTCATGGTGTTGTCAGTTTATAGGTCTTAATACTAGCTTTAGGCCTAAAAGGCCTAATATTGAGTTTTGACGTTAAAATAAATTTTAGGTGATATGAGGGGTAAAAATTTATCATTAAATATTATTTTCATTTTCTTATATCCTTTTACAACTATATTTGGGTGCCCAAACTTCAACCTTACTCCAATCTCATAAGACTGCCTATAGAGTTATACTACCAAGACTCCTATGTCTCAATGTTTGGGATACTGTGGGATATAAATGATTTATTATCTCATTTTAATACTATATTTATGGGATTATAACTCCATATTCTCTTACCTAAAACATTATTCCACACCTACTACCTGCATACTATCATCTCCCTTGCCTAGGGCTTCTTGATAGTCCAACTTGAGAAGCCCTTAATGATTAAGTTCTAGTTTTCTTTCTTAACCTAATATTTATTCTTAATGATGGCACCCTAGCAGACCTTGAAACATATCTAATTGATTTAAAACCTTTTCATGAAGTTCAAATCTCACTGTCTCTGATTCAGACCTTCAATTTGAGTCTCCTTGTCTCTTATATCACTATTTATGATTATAAGATCTCTCAGATAAAATTGTGACCATTTCCATTATTAACACAAACTTATTATTTCATAATAATCTTAAAATAGTCATGGATATCATATATAACAAGTTTTAGAGCATAAATCCACCAATAGAAGAATCAAAATGAAAAATTTCTATGAAAATTATCTTCTTACGTTGACTGTGATTGCAAGTCCTCTTTGATTCAATAGATAAAGGACATTATATGATCATCTCATCACCATTGGTGAGGTAAGAATTGTTTATAGTGTTAATTAATGTAGATATCCCCCTCAAATAGACCTTATTATACTCAACATATGTACAGTCCTTGACATCCTTCAGTCAAGTACGGGTTCTTAAGAACAACTGGAATATAGCTTGCATTCTTGATAGTGTTTTTATGATGAAAGACATGTATCTTGTTCAGGTAACCTTCCACATCCCAATTATATATGTTTTAAAACTTGATAGGTTATAAAAACCTCTCAATGTTGATAGTCATAAGTCCACCTTCCATTCTTGATCTAAAACTAAGTTGGGATCCACCACTAGGTTGGTTGTAGGTTTACATTTCTCATATCATTTGGTTTAAGACATTATAATTTTATCTTTGATATTTATTATAGCTTATATTTACTCAAAAAAAAATATTAATACAAACTCCACCTTATTTCTTTAGCATATTGCTCTTCAAATAATGTTCTAAGGATCCTACACATTCTTGATTCTATACACATGCCTATGTAATATAGATTCATGAGATGTAAGTACTATAGTAGAGAAAATTATGTTGATTAATGTATAAAGCTATCAATTTATCATTTATTTCATAGGCAACTTGACAAGTTCCTTCTTGAATGGATGTATCTTTAACTGCACCTATATAGGGTAAGTGAATGTGTCAATACAATTTACCCTAATATGGTTATATGTGAACATTTCAAAGTAAATCTTGGATACATAAATTTTTTAGAAAAACTATACGTAATCCTTTAACTTATTAACATCTTCATTTTCCATATGAATTTTCCATTTCACCATGGAACTCTCCCCTAAACTACTATGATTTAGTCCTCTTTTCAACTTGGAGATAGGCTTGTTTTAAGAAGGATGTAAATGATAGTTGACTGAGGTGAATGACTATGAAAACCTTTTTCAAGTTGAACCTAGGTCTTATAATTCATAACTATAATTAATTATTCATAAACATGGGTATAAACCCTAATGAATTCTAAGGCATAATAATATATTTCTCACAGTTTTTTTGTGACACATGTTTGCATACTCTAAAAACATTCAAACCCTATTATTTGTGTTTATTTACATGAAAAAATGTCTCAACATTAGTTTTATCCATAAAAGGGTGTGAATTTAAGCTAAGTTTTATTCACATCACTTTATCACACTATCACCTCCATAGTCATTACTATATCTCTTGATCATAGACCTTTCTCCATCATAGCTTGATTGTGTATGAAATTTAGGATTTTGTATAGACTATGGTAGAGTTTTATTTCTTGAAAAAACATTAATATAACTCAAAATAATATTTTGAATCTTTTCCTTTCCTTAAATTTCTCATTGAGTTCTAAACTCTACTTGTTTTCTTGATTTTACTAGTATTAGCATCTTTAATCTCACCTTTTGTTTAGCATAGATGTAGGTGACTATGTAGGGTCCATTTGTATAAAAATAGGTGGAATTAAACCTTAAAAAGGTTATAAAACAATTTTTATGAGATTCTCATTCATTAATTATAACTTGAGGAAATAGTTTCAATAAAATACCTTCAATGACATATCCTCTCACCCATTCTTTCATGTGACTTTCCATGAAAACTCTTGACTCTATTTTTATTGATTGTATGTGGTCATTCATATTAGTGTATTAGGTTTTATGATTTTTTCAACATTATTGAATACCATGATGTTTATCAAACATTCCTGACTCCTTCCCTCATAATGGATATATGAGATGGAAGTGGATGAAAGTTGATATGATGGAAATGGATGATGGGAATAATTAAATGGAGATGAAGATGGATATTTTACAAAGGTTAAAGGTGGTGAGAAAAATATGAGATGGGATTAATATCATGTAGAGTGGAAAGACTCATGAATCCAATACCTTGATAGTCATGGAGACTCATAGGGAGAATAGGCATATAGACCAATCAAACATATGACTTTAGAGGATCATACTGGAGGTATATGTATGCAATCATAAATTCATAATGTCCATAAATAAATATGGTATCAGATGGGATAAAAAACACCTAAATTTCTAATTTGAGGCATAAATTTGTTAAGTGAGATCATGACCAATGTGAGGACACATTAGACCTGAATAGGGGATCAATTATCATAACACACCATGTGAGGTAGGGTTCCAAAGTATACCATCTAACATAATAACACAACACGCTTAAAAGAGTCATATGATTTAATATTTCACTAATCTAATCACAAGAAAAGTAAATATAATCTAGTGCATACCAAATCTTGTGGCACAAAGTGGGGGTTAGAGAAAAAACAAATATATAACTAAACTAAACATGTATAGAAGACATATACTCACATTAATGTATATATATTCCTAATACATGGAAGAGAATAATATAAATGCACTATATGTCTACTCTTACAAAATAGGAATAAAGTTAGAAATACTTAACTTTGAATATGAACCCACTGGGCTCAATCTCCCCCTTGGCTAAGGTGCTTTGCAAGAGACTGTCCTGATATGTAAGGATAACTAAGATAAAATAGATCTAAATTACACAACCTATCCAAGCATATAAAATACTTATCCATAAGATGAAATTAGAGATCCAAAGAAAGTAATGAACCCTAAATCTTTATTTCCTAAGTAGTATGGTCAATAGGTAGATGTTCTTTTGCACTTCTTCACTTAAATTTTATCTATTTCAAATGGTGGCAAATGACCTTATATATAGTAGTATATCACCCTAAAATCACTCAATAATGTTAGTTGTGCTAGGTTTACCTAGTGGACCTAGCACATTTTTAGGTCTAACTCGCTAGGTTTGTGTTAGGTCAGTCAAGAGGCCAAGAAAACAAGAGAGAAAAAGTCCCTAAATTATACTAGGTTGACTTGGTCGTCCTAGTATAACCAATAGGTTAAAAGGATGCTAAGGTAAGAAATGAAGCATAAAACAAAACAAGTGATAAGAATAGGTATAGCTAAGAATAATAAGATTGGGGTTTAAAGGTATTGCTAGATGAGGAGGACACCCAAAGGTAACAACCATGCACTATAGGTATGCAACTACAGACCTCGAACAAGTTTTTAAAATTTGTATTAAATTAAGTGAATTTTGGATAAAATTTTATTTTAAGCATTTATATATGTCAAAATTCAGCAATCATAAATTCTAAGGGTAGAAAATAGGAAGATGGGAAATGGGTTTGAAGGTTTTAGGAAGAAAATGAATGAAATGCACATTTTATAAAAAAAATGTACTAGATTGGTATACATAATGCACTAGGTTGACTAGGTCAACCTAGTAGAATAAAACAAGGTCGAATCCATATGGTCAACCTAGTAGGTATGGGTCAACCTAGTGTAATCTGTAGGTTTAAAAACTAGAATAGAGTGAATAACTAATCCATAAGGGCTAGAATGAAATATTTGTATCAGGGAGGGTAAGATAAGATGGTTGACTTGGAATTTGAAGTCAACTATGACAAAAATAAGGAAATTTTGGTCAAACTAGGTTGACCAAGGAACTATAATAAGCATGAAAAAGTATGCAGATATTTGAAAGAGGGATAGAATTGCCTAAAATGACCAAAGGATGGTAAGAGGGACCAAGTAAGCTATAAATATGATTAAATTAATAAAATGAATAAGGTAAAATCAATTAGTCTTATTTTTAATTAAAATTATTTAAATGATGTATAAATAACTTATTGTGATTATACATGACATGTAGGAACTAATACATCCTTTGTTGTTTCTTGGTTGCAAAGATGGCCAAGATTTTTGAGGTTGGTAGATGTGTCTTGGTTTTCAAACTTGTTACATAGATTATTAGATGGAGATTAAGTAAACTAGTAGCCATGGGTCTAGGAGGTATAGTTGATATGTATAGGATCCCCCTTAGTGTTGAACTATTAGTGATGTTCTTAGGATGCTAGGAATGATTAAATAACATGTTCAAATGGTAGGTGGATGTGGATGTGATAGAGGTGGGTATCACACTAGAGGATATCCATGTCATCCTCAGGATACCCATAATACGAGCATTGATGACAATAAGGGTAATATATAGCTTAGAGTAGAGGAGATCCTTAAACATGTGGGATATAGGCTTAGAGATGATATTGAAAGGGTGGAGAGTTAGCATGGATAATGTGTATACATCAAAAATTCCTAACCTTAAAAAGGTAGTGATAGGCCTTGTGACATAATGGGTGCTCTGTCATAAGTCAGATGATAAGGTACCATTATATGTGGTAATTATGAGTAATATAATGCTAGAGGAGGGAATCATATATGATCTAAGCTTTGTCATCTGGGTCCATCTCATACATGATCTATTTGATATGCTAGTCAAAGGGTAGAAGACTATGGGATTGATCATATTACTAACAACATAGATATATGAAATATTTCTGATGTACTGATTAGCTAGGTTACCCCATGTAGTCGATGATAGGTCACATCAAGTGAGATATGTAGAGAGGACTGAGTAGCATGGGCCATTCCCCATGTGTTAGTGCTACAATTGGTGAGATGCATAGACATTGTGTTGTATTTATATGGGCACATAGTAGCTACGTGGGTGAACTGGCACATAGTTATAGTAGCACTAAAGAGGAGAGAGTTAGTTGGATACTATACATGGTGGAGAGAGATCCACTTTTGGTGTAATGCATGCTAGGATAGATGAGCCTACCTCATCTAGTGATATTGATACTTATGCTTGACTAATGGGATCAGCATGTGAGGGAGCCACAAGGGAGGAGAGGACACAGACCACTGATAATGAGGTTAATACTGAGGCTTAATCAGGAGCAACCATGGATTGGTCAAGCATAATGAATGATAGAGGAGGAGGTGGAGGATGTAGAGATACCACATATACCACTACCACCCCTGAAGTGAGACAAGTAGTGGTCACTAAAGACATGATGGGGATAGAGATAGGAGAGAGTGGAGACTATAGACATCCTAGATGACCCCATAGATGAGCCAAAGGAAATGATAGAGATACCACTTACATGGAGGTTGAGATAGACATAAGCCATGATAACTAGGTTTGACCTAAGGAGGTGACCTACCAAAAAGGTACTAGGAGGCTGCATAGATAGGGAGACTGTGCTAGGTGATTGAGTGGATGACTATATCATAGGAACCAAAACATATATAGGTATGAAGATGATTGAATTATTTATAAATTTTTTATTTAGTAGTATAGAGATGTAGAGATATGTTATGTGATATGATATCGATCTAATATCCATCTAGTGTGATTTTATAGGCATAATTAAGGTTGAGATTTAGAGATGGGGATCCTTAGTGAGGGGATCACTCCATGACATCCTAAATGAGAATCTATACCCATATGACCACATGACACTGAAGGATCTGAGTGTACCATCTACCATATCTCAAGTGAGTTTGTTTAGGTTAGTTGGCAAGGTAGTGAGTTAGATACAGGTGTAGAGAGATAGGATACAACCACCAAAAGAGATGGGTGTAGGTGAGATGTAGGCCTAGCAGGCCATAGTAGATGAGAGAGCTACTCATTTGTACATAGTGACATAAATGATTCAAACATATAGAGTAATGTAGACTCAGTTGACATAGGCACATATAGTGACCTAGATTAAGTTGTTGAAGGCACAGGTGTAGATAACACACCTACAAGGATAGGTAGAGGGATTGAGATATTAGAATACCTTGTTATAGAATACTATTTATAGGAGTTAGACTAAGGCCTCACTAGGCAATGTATCTAGGCCGTGAGATAGACAAGATGGAGCCCAACCCTAGTGATGGGTATTTATATATGGTTGTATATGTTATATCAAACTCATGGTATATATATGATGTATCATTTTAGCTTATTGGTGTTTGATGTATATATTATCTTTATGATGGTTGTGTTTGTTGATGATTTTGGATATATTTCTTTCAAGAACATGTATTTGGATTTGTTGTATATGTTATAGGAAATATATGTGGTGTGGTTTCTTTTCTATCATTATAGAGTGCACATGCATGGTTAAAAATAAATAGGCAAAAAGGACATGGAAAAATATAATCAATCCAAAATGTACTATACACTATATCAAGTTGGGAAACATGTAATAAGAAAAACTAAGTATAAAGGTCCAAGAAAATGGAAAACAAGATGGAAAAATGGGATTTGTTTTTAAACCAATGTAAAATATTTTTACACCAAATTACAATAAGTAAAATCATACTAAATATCACATTGGGAAGTATGAAAAACAATGCAAAAAAATGGAAGATGTGTAAAAAGGGCACAAATGGTAATAAAAAACCAAATCAAAATTAAGTCAATCAATTATACTATATCATGATGAGAAGTACAAAATAAAAATAGAATTTTCAAGAATTTGGTCTTAAATTTATCATACTAATTCAAGATGGGAAGTATGAAAAATTCAAGAAATGGTTTTAATCTTGCATGCACTTATAAAATAAGAAGTTAAAGGTTGAAATAAAAAATTATGTAATCATAAAACATACTAATTCAAGATGGGAAACATGTCAATGATGTGTAACCTCATAATGAATCAAATCTGATGTCATATTTGACACATGTAATTTTGGATGGTGACTTGATTATTGAAATATTTTGTTAGGAGGGTTGGATCCTATCCATAGTCTTACATTTCAACTCACAAAAGAAAACCCAACGGGTACTAGATCAAGATTGATAAGTAGAAGGATAAGTAATGGTAAATCAATGATGTGGATAATAATATGGAAAAGATTGTAATTTGTGATAGATGTTTGGTCTTATTTGTAGTCTTATAAAGCAACTCACAAATTATATCCCATGATGAGTGATCAGTAAGAAAACAAATATTTCCCAAGAGGAAATATGAAGGAAGAGGAATGAAAAAAGGAGTGTAAGAAGAAATACTTAGGCATCTTATGAGAATACCTTAGGAGGCAAGAGGCATGCTAAGGACATGAAAAGACACTAAGTGACTAGTGGTCGTCTATGTAAAAAGAAAACCCACTTGTTAGAGTCACAAAGATTTGTATTCAAATAGGTGTGCTACTAAGATCAACTCATGATGGTTGATTGGTATAAGGAAAATTAAAATGGACATACCTTCCCAAAATGTGTTCTCTGCTCCTTAGGACCCCTTATAGAGCCATCGATCTACTACAAAGATTATGTGCTTACATGGGAAAATAGGTATCACTAAAATATTTTTTTTCTCCTCTTCTAATCTACTGGCCTACTACACCCCAAAGGACCTTGGCTCTACTGTGAGGCCAACTATGGAGTTTAAGCTTCGACTAGAAGAAATAGATGTGCTTTCAATCATGTCTTTTAGTGTGATTAGACTTTTAAGAATAATTTTTCCATTTTGATATCATTGAATTTTATTTAAATGATTTGGATTTTAACTTTATTTTGAATTATTTATAATATTCCTCCTCCATATGGATTTGGAATGACCAATCATGAGAGAGATAGTGATAAACATGAATGAGCTTTAGGATAAGGCTAAAGGAAGCTAAGTAACCTAATACAAAAGACTAACTAGAACACTTAGCCTTGACAATTAACTTAGCATGTGATCTCAATTCTCAACCATATATATGCTTAGTTTGCTGAAAAGGAAGAAGTGAAAATGAGATCTAAAGGAGGACCACTAAAAATAAATAGTAATGAGAAAGACTGCTTGTGAATTGATCACATGGTAATAGGATATAGTAACCAAAGGGAAGAGGGTAATTATAACCAAGTCACTATGACAAATATCTATGAAAAATAAAAATAAGAAAGAAATCAATCATAAAGATACAACAAAAGAGTTTTGAGAGAAAAACTTAAGGAAAAGAAAGCAATGATAAGGGGAAAATAAGAATCATAAGGAAAACACAATTATATGAAAAATGTAAAATGATAACATAAGCTAACTACAGTATAAAAATAATGAGAAACATGATATAAGATAAGAATTTTTTTGACATAGTGTCAAATGATATAACAGATAAAAATAAGATTGGAGCACACATCCAATAAAAATATAAATGAGAAAGAACCATGCATATCCTCATAAATATTGGTAAATCTATCCACACACATTATGCAATACATCATATAAGTCTCTATAAATTTAAATACATATTGTAGCTAAGGTTTCATCAATCTTTAGTGAATACTAGGCAAATAATTATTTTCTAATCTCCTCCAATGAAAAAGTAGGGATGCTCAAGGGATTCTACCGAGGAAGAAAGATAGGCAAAGGGAAGTGAAGAGGATACATGAAAATAGGATCTATGAGAGAAAAAGGATTCATAAATTGAGAAAGATCCACAAGTGAAGGACTCATGGTTGGAGAAGAATCCATAGGTGAGGGAATATCCATAGGTGAAGGAATCACAAGTGGAGGCACTAAAGGTGGTGAAGGGACCATATTAGGTAATGGAACCACTAGAGGTGGAGCTATGGGAGAATAAAGAGGAGCCTTCTTACAAGAAATACCTATGGTAGGAATGGTAGAAGGTTCAAAGATGGATATAAGGTGATGCTTAATGTGTTTTTGTAGAATGTAACAACAATCAGTGTGATGCATGCCACATAGGTGCCATAGACAATATACCCCACCATACTTAGGGAAATATTTAGGAAGTACCTTCAAAGGAGGTATGACTTTGTTTGAGGATAGGGAAGAATGATTCAAGGTATCATGGTATTATTGTGAGTTATTAAAATGGGTAGAAGAGTGATTATCTATCCCATAGAAGTAATATATACACTTGTGAGTGGTTTTAGGAGCACTCAGAAAAGGAGGGGAAATAGGAGTGAAAGTAGTTGAAGAGCAGTCATCCACCCATTTAGTGTGCAAAGGATCCATCTTAGGTTTTAGAAGAAAACCATCACCAAGGGAGGGTGATGATGAGGAAGGAGTGAAACTAGGCTCAATAGGAGGTGAACTAGGATGAGAAGCAAGAAGAGACTCAAAAATAGAAGGAGAAAAAATAGGTTCAATTATAGAGGAAAAAAGAATGGGTTTCACTATAGTTGGCCCTGCTAAAGGAGGGACAAGATCTGTAGAAGGTCTAAGGAAGATTTCCCTAGGTATGGCAAAGCAATAAATTCTGGTCATAGAATGAACCAAAAGTATGGTCCTAAGTATCTCCTCAAAAACTAGAAGTGTCAGTGCTATCTCTACCCTATGATAAAGAGGAAAAATACAAGAATCAGAAATTATAAATTAAAGAAAATGATGAGATGGATAAAAATCCTCAAGTAAATAAGAATGGTAATGAATAATCTAAACATCATAGGCCTAGACAAGGCCACCTAAAAGAAGATCATCTAATGAATATCCATCATCATAATCTAGAGTATGAAGATTGATGACACAGGTTGGGAGAACCTTGTCATCAGAGGAAGCTTGGTGAATAGAGTGCCTAGTTTTGGTTAAGACTATGGGATTTCATCACAAAGGAGGCTTGTGATAATGAGGTTACAAGGAATCATGAAGCTATGAGATGAGATGAGGTAAGAGATAATAAGTTTTGATATTTGAGTTAATCTCTTTAGGATCATCATCGTCAGAGTCTAAAAATTTGGGAGGAATGTTACCAATTAGCTCAAGATGCCCATTGTAACCTCTGGTTGAGTTGACAAGAAATTTTAGACACTGTAACTCATAGAATGGATACCTAGGAAAAGGTTCAAGAGTAGGAATATTAAAAACACCATGAGCTTGGAATATTTTGAAATTTTAAGGGCTAGTGTCTCATTAAATCCTATAAATGTATCCATTATGAGGAAATTTAATGCATTGGTAGGAAAAGGATGTGATAGCTCACATACGATGAGTCCATGACTTACCAAGAAAGATGTTATATGAAAGGGTAAAGTTTAACATCATTACCTTCACATGAATAGTGATAGGTGGGATGGTAATGGGAATTTATACATATCTTAAGGGAGGCATTTGCCTTCTATTGTATCCTTGATAGGTGTTATGTGTATACTCAAGATTACATTCCAAATACCCAAAATTATTAATGAAATTGAGGCAAACAACACAACTGAAAAAACCCTCATCTATCAAGGCTTATTTTACTTATATATCACTAATTTAGACACTAATAAATAATAGAGGATTATTTGCATGAAGCAAAATATCATCTGGAATCATAGATGTGATAGGAAATCATAAAGAAAGAGTAGTGTCTATAGTTTCATCAATGTTAATACACATATCTTCACATTGTTGTAAGATACTATCCTTAGATCTAGATAAAGTGGCCTCCCATCCTACTAGATGAGGGTGAGGGATATTTATATCGAATAAGAATTGCATGAGTCAATTTCTATGACATGGAGATTTCCTCATGAGTTCAAAGAAATTTAATTTTTATGGGATATTAGTGATTTTTTAATGGGATCCCACTCATCATAACCCATAAGGATATTACTATATATAAGTGTGTAATTATTAAGAAGATTTTAAAAAGGTGGATCTCAAGAGCATTGAAATTTATGTTGATAAGAAGGAGAAGGTTGAGAATAATGTTGTAAATCATTTGGTGATGAAGAAGTAGTTGGTTTAAATTGATCTTTTATTTTGGAAGAAGAAGTGTTAGTATAAATTGGATTGTCATTAGTATTATAAAATGATGGGAGAGAAGTAGATAAAACATGGGATTCATCATCCAAGGGAGAATCATAAATTTGATTGTCAAAATAAATAAGGTTTTATTTGCCCATCTCTTTCAAATGAGTCGGATAAGAATCTTGGATAACATGATATGTCTTATGGGAAGGAGGAGTATAGATATGTTGTGAATCAATGAAAGCCACCACGCTTCACATATTAGTCATGCTAACTACATTCTCTTTATAGTTTGGTTTAATAATACTTTTTACATTATTGGTAGAAGAAGTGGTCTTATCTTGACATTCTTGTACTGGTTGATGATGAGGTAAGGGGTATTTATAGATAGATAAATGAGTGTTTGATTTATTTAAGGCTTGATTTTTATCATGTGATTTATCATCTTTGAAAGCAATCTCATAGGTTTGTTGACACTTGTGAATAATGGAATCATGATCAAAGTTTGGGCCAAGAAGAAAGTCCATAGATAAATTATAAAGCTATCTATAAGTCTCATGAGAGTGAACCTAACTAGCATGAAACCAAAAAAATTTATTAAAATCATAGCATGATTTC
This sequence comes from Torreya grandis, assembly GCA_037957365.1. Lineage (NCBI taxonomy): Eukaryota > Viridiplantae > Streptophyta > Pinopsida > Cupressales > Taxaceae > Torreya > Torreya grandis. The sequence continues at coordinate 1,748,834 of JARHVA010002927.1, forward strand.
ATAGGTCAAGTAGGGTAAATATCTCAAGAAAGAGGCTTGGGTAGATGCCTAAGAAATTCAGCCAAGGATAAAGGTTTATGGACATTAATGTTGTTTGTTTAAAAATGAGGATTAGTTTATTGTAGAAAAGGAGATGGTTATGAAGAAGGGGTAGGAATGACAAATTGAAAATTGTGAATGGTGTCAAATGAATTAGTAACACCATCATTGGTAAGATTATAGTTTTTTGTATTTTACTAATAGCCATAGGCCTACTTAATGTTGGGGTGGCTTGAAAAAATGCATGAGGAAATCTTATCTTTTGGATTGATTGATAGCTTCTTACAAGGTATGTGGAGAAAGGGTATATACTTGATACTATAATTTAGGAAATATAAAGCATTTGTAAAGAGATGAAAGCAATTTTCATTCACCATGTTATGTTCACATTTATTTTACAAACTCTTTGATCTCTTGATAAAGGATTGGATAGTTTCATTTTTGTTTTGTTTTTAATTGATGAAATAAGCCAAAGTGTTCTCTAGAAGATCACTAGTTAGAAATTCTTATACTAAAGCATTTACTAAGTCTTCCAAATTAGTGATAGAATGTGTTTTAAGTTTATTATACCCATCTAAGGCATCATATGTGAGGGTTTTGGCTAGGATTTTGGTAGTGGCAAAGGTATTTAACATGACCCAATCCTTGTAAAGATCTCCAAATGTTTTGAGGTGAATAGTACGATTGGTTTATCCATTGTAAGAAATTGTAGGTGTTATACCTCCAATGTCAATGTTAGAAAGTTGGGTGGTAAGAGGCTCATTTTTTAAATCCTTAATGGCTTTGTTGACTAGCAAAGGTTGAGGAATAAGATTACCTTGAGAATATCAAAGAGGATGAGGAGGAACACTTTGGTTATGTGTTCCCCATGTCATTGGTTGAGGATTGGATTGAAGATTAAGAAGGTGCTTTTGCATTCTCATCATTTGATTCATATTAAGAGCTTGGAATGTGTTCATTTGATTGACATTTTCTAAAAAAAGTTGATGAGTTTGATTAGTATTATGAGAATAAAGCATATTGGAATTTGTGTTGGAGTTATTGGATTGGTTACCACTATTAGTGTTGATATGAGCTTGGGAAGGGATATGAAAATTTGAGGTACTAGTGGCACAATTTACTTGTGAAGAAAAAGATGGACTAGTAAATGGTTGATAAAATGAAGCACATAAGAATGAGTACCTTGGGTAGTAAACTAAATACTAGTGGATGAATTAGGAATAGTGTATCTTATAAGAGGCCCACTAGATTTAGAACCTACCATGTTAGTTTATATACTAAACATGGAGGTGGAAAATGTTAAAGACTAAGATGTCATGGCATAAGGAGTCAAGATTAAAGAAAGAGGTTGAGAAGCAAAGAAATTGGTACCCCAAATCCAATTGAGAAAATGGGAGTAGGAGAATGAGATTATTCAACTTGATGGCTAATCTTAAAGTTATAGATGGTGGAAGGATCCTTTCCTCTATTTTGATGGAATACTATGGTAAAGAAGAGAATTTCAAGAGTATACTCTAACTCGAGTTGATCCTATAAGAGAAGAGGAGGGTTTTTATATAAAGATGTATGAGGAGGAATCCCATAGTTCATCAGGTGGGTTGCAATATGAAAATTACTAGCATTCATGAAAGGAACCCTACTTTGTCTATGGGAGACCCTATTAGGATTGGTGAATTACATCATGTATATTGAATGTATATAAAGTCATAATACATAAAAGATAATAATACAAATACACTATCTATCTACTCTTACAAAAGGGGATTAAATTTTTGAAAATTTACCTTTGAATATGAATCTATCGAGCCTCAATATCCCCCTTAGCTAATGTGATTTACAAGAGTTTATCATGGTATGTAAGGATAACTAAGATAAATCAGCTCTAGGTTACACAACCTATCTAAGAATCCAAAATACATATCCACAAGATGAGATGAGAGCTTGAAAGGAAGTATTAAACTCTAAATCTCTATTCCCCAAGTAGAATGGTCAATAGGAAAATGTTCATTCACACTTCTTTACTTAAATATTATCTATATCAAATAGTGGTAAATGACCTTGTATATATAGTAGTATCTTACCTAAAATCATTCATATATGTCAGCTATGCTAGGTTGACTCTATTGACCTAGCACATTTTTGGGTCTAACACACTAGGTTTGAGTTAGGTCGGTTGAGAGAACAACAAACCAAAAGAGAGAAAAAGTTCCTAAACTGTACTAGGTTGACCTAGTCAACCTAGTACAAACCATATGTAAAAATGGAGATAAGGAAAGAAATGAAGGATAAAACATTGAAAGTGAAAGGAATAGGTAGAACTAATAAGAATAATCTTGGGTTTTAATAGATTTAGGAGGCTACTGTGTGGATGGCAAGTGGCATAAGTAATAACAATCTCATGAAGCATTGATGGTCTGTCCACCCCTTTCTTGGTGCACCCCTTAAGGCATGCACTCAAAGAGATTGAGACTCAATGGGTTCTTAAAAGATATGAAGTGTCAGTAAGTTATAAAATTTTGAAAATATTATGTTTATACAATATACATTGTATAAAAGAAACCTAGGATTCTACTGATAACCTTAACATATGATAAAAAAAAACTTTACATATGCAACTCTAACTAAGATGTGGTTTGAGGATGATTGATCATGTTTGAAGGGGATTGAACTTGAGGAATATTTATTTCACTCTAATTAAGGACATATGACATGAATGAAACCCCCAAAAATAAAAGTTCATCAAATCTTGATGTTCTTGGATGCTTTAAGACTCATACAAACTTCCTTTATAAGCTTACAGATTATAGATTTACATTATATTTATTATCAAGATCCATGTACCCACACACATGTGGAAATAAGTTTATTAATGCCATGGGAAGGTGGCTCATACTCCTAAAAAACTCAAAAATCATAATTTTTTCTATCATGATTCCCACATGAGGAGAAATCTTAGAAAATGTGTTGCTTACTTGGATGAAGAAGGCATAGTGAGTGCCTTACCTTGTTAAGGATGGTTCATGAAGGGGAGAGAGAGAAAATAATAAACAATTGCCATATATATAATCTCTCTTATACCCCTTTATTTTCCAGAATTCTAGACCTTGATTTTCTCTCTCATGGCTGTACCATCTGCAAACCTGAAGGACTCTCTTGATGTGAAAAAAATCAAGGTGAATGGAAATAACTTTTATCCTGTATGAAGTCTTTTTCCCATGAATCTTTTTTACAACACCTATGATAACTCTAAATTCAATATCATAATCTTTTTTATATGGAAAAGGCCATAAAAGTTTGTACTCTTACATGAAAACACATGAAACTACTCCTTTCTCTGCATGTTCTTCAAACATTAACCTTGGAGCCAGTAATTTATGGAAACTTGAGGAATACCACGAGTCAAAGAGATTATTAAAATAAATATTAAGTATTTTGACATCATAATATAGGAAAATTTGGCATGTGGGATTTCATTAGATGCTAAAACAACACTTTAGCTTGCATGAAGAGATGTTTTTAAAGCATAACACTTTTGACTTAAATAAATGACATGGATATGAAGGTTTTTAAAGGTTTTATGGATTATTGAGTGGATTTTGACTCCAATTTTATCATTTAAAGGCCAAAACCTCTCTTTTTAGGCAATATACACATATCTTTATAAAGTAAATTCACCACTTAATGTCATGACACGTACCTTATATCCTTATAAAGGTTTGAAATAGACTTCTATGTATTTTAACAACACTTGTCAAATCTTATAATCATCGCCATACCTTTCATATATAAAATTATGCTAGAAAATCTCATGACAAGATGAAATAGAGACAAGACCATGATAAGACATTAAAAATCACATCATCTAAGGACACAAGACAGCTAGGACACAAAACATTTTTAATGTAGGGGTTATCATTTCACCTTGACAAGCTAAATTGCCAACATTTTTAGTGACTCATAGGGATTGACTAGCTTGCTGGTCAAGATAAATCACTTGAATTTTCATATGAGAATGATAGTTTTAAAACATAAAAAAATGGTTTTGATGACTACCTTGGACTTTTGAATGGACTTTTGAATATATTTTATACTTTTTGACACCTCTTATGACTATAAATATCAATAAGACACAAAAAAAAAACAACAAAAAGAACATAAGTAAACTAAAAAGAAAACACAACTAACCTAAGGAAGCAATAAAAAAAGGCAAATAGAATAAAAAGGTAGTAGAATTTTACTTATGTTATTCACTTATTGAAATAAGACAAAAAACCTAAAATAACTAACTTGAAGTCAAAAGCTTTTATCTAGGGTGAAATAGAAAACTTTATCATCTACCATGGAAACTTGAAGTATGATTGCCACATCTTGATAGCTCCTTCTTGCAGCCAGGACCATTAGTGCATTCATGTCCTCTTACAGAAGAAATTGGTCATTCTAGTTGCAATTTTAGGTACATTAATTGTAGATGTGATTATAATAACCTATCATACTCCTACCATATATAACTTTCTTGAACCAATAATATTAATTCTTATTCAATCATGAGCGGATGATTATGTTCATGTTGGACAGCTTGAAGTGTCTCTTGTGTTATGGATGAAACATTTGATATCATTATTTCTTGAGGCCATTTGAGTTAATTTTTAACTTAAAAGAGTGGAGAGACATATGAATATGAAGAGATAAGTTGATAAACTTGACTAAAAATCTCAAACAAGTCATCTCCTAACAAGACAACTTATTGGAATAGTGTGCTTGAAGAGCTAACTTCATCTTACTTGATGCAACTACTTATCTCAACCTAAAATAAATCACCTTCATGTAAAGAGTAACCTCATTGGATGATATCAAACAAGTCTAGTGATTGGTTCTCACCAAGCTAAAATGTTATTGGACTTTCTTCACTTTGAATAGTATAAGGTACATGAGAAAGCATATCACTTTCTTGATCATGATCGCGAGGTTGAAAATCATCCCTTGATATCTTTGATTAGTCAATTGAAATTATTTCATCTTTAACATCAACTTGTTGACTTGTCCTGGTCTTAAAGATAACTTTTTCCTCATCTTCATTGGCTAACTTATACTTATTTTCTACCACTTATGCAAGTTCTTGTGAGATATTATGATAAATGGTATATACCATGTGACCAAAAAATACATAGAAACCATCTTATTCTTTCTAAATTGGCAGATCTTTATCTTTTGTCTTATCTTATACTTCATCAACCTCTTAGAAATCATCCTCTTTTGCATAATGAAAGATTGAATCAAGCCTATCCTTACCAAGGGGTGTTTCAATGGTGATGTTCACTTCATGTTTACTCAAATAATTCTCATATTCTATCACCTGAGCTAAATCTTCTTCATTTTCTTGACAAAGGAAAGGCTCCTTTTAAATAATTGGTAGGTGGATCCGTAAAGAATCTAAAGAAGATGAGACAAATCCAAAGGATTTTATATTGATACTTCATTCTTATCATGAAGTTTCTCAACATTAACAAACATCACCTCCTATTTCTTCTACATTTATACTTTAATAGACCTCCATAATAGAAAGGCATCTTGAGGAGAGAGGGACAGGGGCTGAATGAATTTAGGTTTGTCTTTGACATCAACACTTGGGCTTATGCTTGACAACTGTAATTGTTTTCATTTTAGAAACTTGGGTTCAAGATCCTCTTGCATTGAAGATATTGTAGCTTGGGGAATGAAGGAATTAAATTCTTACTAAGATGGATTTGTAATTCATGGATAGTTGCATGGGGTAGGAGGAGGTAGTGTCTTGATATTGTTTACATGATTATTCTTGTCTTAAGGGTAAAATTTCTTCAACAATGATTTGCTTCATCCTCTTCATCTCCTCCAACTCTTCATAATTTTATTTTGTCTTTTGGAATGGTGGTTTATCTTGGAATTGATATGAATCATATGGAGGATAACAATGTTTATGTGGGTTATCATAGGGTTGGTCTAAATCACCATACTACTGATAAGGTTCTATATAGGTTTGGTGAGGCTCATAATAAGGCTGATATGGATGATGGTAGGGCTAAACAGGGTGAAGATGAGATGGATAAGGATCATATTAGAACTAGGATGGATCACAGGGTTGTTAATAAGGATATGAATGACCAAAATGTTCTCTATAGGCTACCATAGACTACTAGAAGACACATGAAAATAATTGAATTTATGAAAAAGAGTTTCCCTTTACCTTAGAGATGATGACCATATGAGTGATTGAAACTAATTTTAAATATTATAATATTATAAATAAGTAATCTAATGGTTGGATCTATGTCCCACTAGGTGTGCTAGAACTATTAGAAACCTAATTTGTACCCTGCTGAAGTACATTGCTTGGATCTCCTTCAAACTTAGACAAACATTGGATCATTCTACAAGCTATGGGATACTTGTATCTTAGACTAAACCTCTAGATTATGAGGCTAGATCATATGATATATCAACTTTGATCATTTTACTAAAAACTACTATGCTTTGGGGGTTAAAAGAGGTATAAAGATAAATGAATGGGAAATATTATTCTAGTGATGGTGATACACCTATATTATTAATTTATCCACTCAATTTTAACTCCAACTAACATTAATAAATAATGCAAATCATTGAATCCTACAACTTCAAGGGACTCCTATGTAATAGTGTTTCACATAAGGGTTTTATCAAGTGATTAAATCATGAAGTAAATGATGGAAGGCCTAATTTAAGGTACTAACAAGTCAATATGTCCATTGTAAGCTTAGTCACTCAACATCAAACACTATATATGACCTGTATAAGATGACATGTTAGTAACTAGGTTAGATTAGGACATCCCAAGGGAGAAAATACTACCACATGTACAAATAAAAGTAATATAAACACACTAAACCTATACCAAGGAATATAAACTAGTATTTTTTTATTATCTTAAGAGGTTACAAATCTCAATCTTGGCATAGTTTCATCATGTCCAAGACATGGATCTAAAAAAAGGGATTATATGCCTGATTATATAGAAAATAAGGAGAGAGAATAATAGAGATTGTCATATAAGAGAGAGTTTTTAGTCATCAATGACCATTAACTCCATATTATTTCCATTACAACTTGTTATAACGAGTCCTCAAGACATCTCTATATGTCTAGTGCTCGTGTATGCTCCTTGAGTGAGCTCTTTAGCATTAAAAATAAGGTGGTGGGTCATAGTTGACTTGTCAAACTCCTCTTTTGGCATGATATACTATAACTTGGTTAGATAACTCCTATTTGATGTTAGTCATGCATTGATTATCTCTTAAGGGTAAGTAAACTCATGATAAGGATTATTTATGCATTGATTGATAACTCAAAGAACACATATGCATGGAAAGGCCACTTGAATACTAGTTAACTCATTCAATATCCACTTAAGGATATATTATTCATGTTATTTCCACTTAAAATTAGTATGTGGTGTGTATTTACTCTGGATTCTCATTTCAATAGCCTTCTATGCCATATTTCACTTTATTTGATTCACCAAGTAGGTCTACTAGGCTAATTAGGCCTAGTATCCTAAATGATTACAATTGATAGACATAATAAAATGCATGGGACCATTTAAAACCTATAAATATGGTTATTTATATACATTAATCAATTCCTCACATCATGGAATAGGTTCTCGTATGTAAGAAACACCTACAAAGTGGTCAAACTAGTTGACTAGGTCAGCTTGTCATCCACATTTGCATACTAGATGATTTGAATGAATTCCCAAGGGAACTTAAAAGATATTTTAAAGAATATTATAGATTTATAAGGTGAAATAAGTCCCAAAATTAACTCTCCATTGATTACAATCATCTTAAACTACCTTGTACCTCTATTTATGCACTTTTTCCTCATAAAACCTTATTTTGTGATAGGTACATACATTTTCATACATCATGGTATGATTGATAGGAACTTATATAAGTTTAATTCATGTTTATAGTGGTTATTAGGTGATTCATGGGTGTTTGGATGCAATAAACTTCACTTTTTTGAAAACTATTTTGTAGGAGGGTTTAGGGAGGGTTTTGGAGGTAAATATTCTTAATGATGGTTCATAAATTACAAACATATAAAACATAAATTATTTAAATGGATATTAATTCCATATACACCTTATAATTTCTTGATAATCTTTATTTCCCATGCAAAAGGTGTGAAAATATACGTATGTAGAGAAGTTTGCTTGTAGGGTTTTGAATGCATTTTGGACCCACATAGAGTCTTAGTGATGGTTCATAAAACTAATATCATAAATAAAAATAAATAGATAATGTATTTAAATTTTATATGGGTCATCTAATCATGCTAGGATAATTTGGTCAAAATCCTCCTGTGGTGAAAAATATGAGCTCTTAAATAGGCAACTTAAATTGAACATGTGGACTATTGAGTTTGAATTTGATCTTTGGATTGAAAATAACTTTTTCATTATCGTTATCTACATGAAAAAACATTCATGGGACCTTAAAATACTTTTTAAACCTTCTCAATAGTTTATATTTTCCTGATAGGGCTTGTAAGTGTCTTCATGGCGGTATGAGTCTATAGGTGATATTCAAGGAAAATTTAGGTGATATTAGGGGTAAAAAATCATAATATAATATTATTTTAATTTGTTTCTATCCATATAAAACTATATTTAGGTGTTTAAAGTTAACCTAACTACATTCTCATAAGACTGCCTGTAGGGTTATACTAACAATATTGCTAAGTCTCAATGGTTGGGATAGTTTTGGGTCTAAATGATCTCTTATATAATTTTAATAATATATTTATGGAATTATAAATACATATTATCATACCTAAAAACATTCTTTCACACATACTACCTACATATTATCATCTCCCTTGCCTAGGGTTTCTTGATAATCCATTTTGAGAATCCCTTAATGACTAAGTTCTGGATTTTCATCTTAACCTAATTTTTTTTTATTAATTATGAAATGATAAAAAAAAATTAAACATATCTCATTTATTCAAAACCTTTTAAATAAGTTCAAATCTCCCTGTTTACTCTTCAAACCTTCAATTTGAGTCTCCTTATCTCTTTTATGACTATTAATGACTATAAGAGATATAAGATAAAATAGTGAGAATTTAAAATATTTTTAAAAAAAATATTATTGTATAATAATATTTAAATATTAATTTATATCATATATACCAAATTATAGAGCTTAAATTCACTTGTAGAGGAATCAAAACAATAAATTTCTCTTAAAACTATCTTCCTATGTTGACTATGATTGCATATTCATCTTAGATTCAACAGATAAATGCCATTATATGATAATATAATAATGATTGGAAAGGTATGAATGGATTATATTGTTATTTAATTCAGATTTCCCCCTCAAATAGATCTCATTATGCTCAACATACCTACAGTCCTTGTCATCCTTAAGTCAAGCAAGGGCTCTTAAGAACAAGTAGACTATAACTTCCCTTCTTGACTATGTTTTTATGATAAAGGACCTATATATATGTTCAATAAAACTTAGAAATAAAAATTTTATATGTTTTAAAACTTTATTTTTCACAAACACCTCTCAATTTCATAATCACAAGTCCACCTTCCATTCTTGATCTAAAATTGAGTGTAGATCCACCACTAGGTTAGATGTAGCTGTACACTATTCCTATCTTTATTTTAAGAACCTATAAATTTATATTTGAGATTTTTTTTACATTTAATTTAATAAAAAAAAAAAAATTCATTAAAGCTCCACCTTCTTTCTTTAGCATATTACTCTTCAAATAGTATAGATAGGCTCGTACACAATCTTGATTTCGTAAATAGGCCTATGTAATATAGCTTCATGAGTTGGAAATAATTTAGTAGAGATAATGATGTTATTGAAGGATTTAATATATAAATTTGTCATTTTATTGCATATGTAACTTTACAAGTTCCTTGTTTAATGGATGTATCTTGAACTTCACTTGTAGAGGGTATGCCAATATGTCAATACAATTTACTGTAGGGTGGTTATAGGTGAGCATTTCAAGGTTGGTCATGGAGAGAAAAATTGTCTAGGATAATATTCTTCATGACTTTAACTTATTAAAATATTAATTTTAGTTATGAATCCTCCATTTGCTATTCTGCTTTATTCCTCTTTGCAACTTGGAGATAGGCTTGTGTTAGGAAGGTTGTAGATGATAGTTGATTGACACGAATGATTATGACAAAAAATTTTAATTTGTAACTAAATTTTATCATTCCTAATAATATTAAATTATTATAAATCATGGGTATAATCCCTAGTGAATTTTAATTCCTAATGATATCCTTTTCATAGTGTTGATGTGACTCAATTTTGCATACTGTAAGAACCTTCAAAGCCTACTATAGATGTTTATTTACATGAAAACATGTCTTAACCTTAGTTTTATCCATACAAGGGTGTGGATTTGATCTAATTTTTATGTATATCACTTTATCACACTATCACCTCTATATCCATTACTCTATCTCTTGAAAATAGACCTTTCTCCATCATAGCTTGATTGTGTTGAAATTTAGGCTTTTGTATGAATTGTAGCAAAGTTTTAGGTATTGAAACAAGATTAACAGAACTTTAAAGACTATTTAGAATCTTTTCCTTTCCTTTAATTTCTTATTGAGTTCTAGTATCTCCTTACTATCTTTATTCTACTAGTAATATCATCTTTGATCTCACCTTTTGCTTAGCATGGTTGTAGGTGACTATGTAGGGTCCATTTATAAGGTGGAATTAGACCTTCAATGAGATATTATTTATCGCATCTTTTCCTATGACATTCCATGGAAACTCTTGACTCTATTTTTATTGGTTGTAGGTGATCATTCATCTCAGTCTAACAAGGTTTAAGATTTTCAAAACATTATTGAAGATGGAGATGGATATTTTACAAATGTGAAAGGTAGTGAGAAAACTGTGAGATGGGATAAATAGTATGGAGAGTGGAAAGACTCATGAATCCAATACCTTGACAATCATGGTGACTTGTATGGATCATATTCATATATACCAATTAGAAATACAACTTTGGAAACTCATACTATAGGTATACACTATATAAAAGAAACCTGGGTTTTTTCTAATAACCTTAACATATGATAAAAACCTTAGCATATGCTAGAATGTGACTAAGAGATGGTTTGAGGATGATTTATGGTTTTTGAGAGGGATTGACCTTGATGAATATTTATATCACTTTAATGAAGGACATATGACATGAATTAAACCCTTTCAAATAAAATTTCATCAAATCTTGATGTTCTTGGATGCATCAAGACTCGTACAAACTTTCTTTATATGCTTATAAAATACATATTTGCATTATATGTCTTCTTGAGATCCATATGCCCTCACACATGTGTAAATAATATAAATAATTTCATATTAAGGTGGTTCATACTCCTAATAATAGACAAACTTTATTTTTTCTATCATGATGCCCAGATGAGGAGAAATCTCAAAAAATCCATTACTTTCTTGGATGAAGAAGGCATAATGACTACCTTAACTTGTTAAGGATGGTTTATGAAGGAGAGAGAAATAAAATAAGAACCAATTACCATATTTTGAATATCTCTTAGACCCCTTTATCTTTTCAAAATTATAGACCTTAAGTTTCTATCTCATGGTTGTACCATCTACCAATCTAAAGGGGTCTCTTGATGTGAAAATAAACAAGGTGAATGGAGAGAACCGGTTTTCATCCTATATGAAGTCTTTTTCCCTTGAATATTTTATGAAATTCCTATGATAACTCATCATTCAAGCTCATGATCTAGGATATGTGGAAAAGGTCGTACAAGTTTGTACTCTTATATGAAGACACATGAAAATACTCCTTTCTTTATATGTTCTTCAAACTTGAATTTTGGAACCGATAATTTAAGGAAACTTGAAGAATACCACGAGCCAAAGATCTTATTAAGATAATTATTAAATATTTTGACATAAAAATAAGGGAAAATTTAGGACATGGGAGGTCATTAGATGACGAAAAAATGAATTAATTTGAACGAAGAGATGTTTTAAAATAATAAGACTTTTTATTTAAATAAATGACATGGATATGAAGGTGTTTAAAGGTTTTATGGATGATTTAGTGGATTTTGACTCTAAATTTATCATTTAAAGGCAAAAACCTCTCTTTTAGGTAATATACATATATCTTTACAAAGAAAATTCACTACTGAATGTCATGAAAAACACCTTATACCATCCTAAAAGGTCTAAAATAGACTTCTATGTATTTTAACCACACTTTTCAAATTTTATAATCATCTCCATACCTTTCATACATCAAATTATGATAGAGAATCTCATGGAAATTTGAAACTGAGATAAGATGATGACAAGAAATTGAATCTCACATCTTCTAATGATGCAAGACAACTAGGACACTAAACATTTTTAATGTAGGGGTTGTCATTTAGCCTTGATAGGTCAAACTGCCAAAATTTTTAGTGACTCACAGAGGTTGATTAGCTTGTTGGTCAATAGAACTCACTTGAATGTTCATATGACAATGACAGTTTTGAAGCATAAAAATATGGTTTTGATGACTAATTTAGAATACCAAATAGAATATGTACTTTGTGACACCTCTTATGACTATAACAAATAGTAAGACATAAATAACACCAAAATTAACTTACAAAAAACAAAAAAAAAACAAAAAACTTACACCTTACCTCATCGTGAGATTGCCATCACCTTTGTTGACCACTCCTACTAGCCTTTATCTTATATACTTTGATAAAATGTGTAGACAAGATTAAATTTTTAATCTATTGCATGCAAATTCTTCATTTATAAATGAGATTCCACCATGTTCAAAATAATATCTATAGTGCTAAGAAATCATTTGCTATTAATTTATGATCACCATCAATTCTATTGTAATTGGCATCAATTTCTAGTTAATCATCACCATGTAGGGAAATTAGTATCGATTCCATTCTCCTTAGCACTTTTTTATTTCCTTGACCCTACTACTTTAGAGAGAACTAGTTTTCAGCCTATATGAAGTCGTTTTCCCTTGAATATTTTATGAAACACCTATTATAAATCCACATTAAAGCTCATGATCTCTGCTATGTGGAAAAGGTCATATAAATTTATACTATTACATGAAAACACATGAAAACACTCCTTTCTTTGTATGTTCTTCAAACTTGAAGCCTTTAACCGATAATTTAAGGAAAATTGAAGAATACCATGAGTCAAAGAGCCTATTAAGATAATTATTAAATATTTTGACATCAAAATATGGGAATATTTAGGACATGGGAACTCATTAGATGGCAAGCCAATGCTTTAATTTGAATAAAGAGATGTTTTTAAAGCATAAGACTTTTGAATTAAAGAAATGACATGGATATGAAGGTGTTTAAATGTTTTATGGATGATTTAGAGGATTTTGACTCTAAATTTACCATTTAAAGGCAAAAACCTCTCTTTTAGGTAATATACATATATATTTACAAAGAAAATTCACCACTGAATGTCATGAAAAGTATGTTATACCATCCTAAAAGGTTTGAAATAGAATTCTGTGTATTTTAACCACACTTTTCAAATGTTATAATCATCTCCATACATTTCATACATCAAATTATGATAGAGAATCTCATGGAAATTTGAAACTAAGATAAGATGATGACAAGAAACTAAATCTCACATCATCTAAGGACCCAAGACAACTATGACACTAAACATTTTTAATGTAGGGGTTATCATTTATCCTTGATAGGTCAAACTACCAAAATTTTTAGTGACTCACAGAGGTTGATTAGATTTTTGGTCAATAAAACTCACTTGGATTTTCATATGACAATGATAGTTTTGAAGCATAAAAATATGGTTTTGATGACTAATTTAGACTACCAAATATACTATGTAATTTATGACACCTCTTATGACTATAAAAAATAATAAGACACAAGTAACACCAATATTAACTTACAAAAAAACAAAAAAACAAAAAAAAAAAAACAATTACACCCTGCCTCATTGTGAGATCGCCATCGCCTTTGTTGACAAGTCCTACTAGCCTTCATCTTATATACTTTGATAAAATGTGTAGACAAGATTCAATTTTTAATCTATTGCATGCAAATTCTTGATTTATAAATGAGATTCCACCATGTTCAAAATAATATCTATAGTGCTAAGAAATCATTTGCGATTAATTTATGATCACCATCAATTCTATTATAATTGGCATCAATTTCTAGTTAATCATCACCACGTATGGAAATTAGTATCGATTCCATTCTCCTTAGCACTTTTTTCTTTCTTTGACCCTACTACTTTAGAGATAACTAGTTTTCAGCCTATATGAAGTCATTTTCCCTTGAATATTTTATGAAACACCTATTATAAATCCACATTAAAGCTCATGATCTCTGCTATGTGAAAAAGGTCATATAAATTTATACTATTACATGAAAACACATGAAAACACTCCTTTCTTTGTACGTTTTTCAAAATTGAAGCCTTTAACCGATAATTTAAGGAAAATTGAAGAATACCATGAGTCAAAGAGCCTATTAAGATAATTATTAAATATTTTGACATCAAAATATGGGAATATTTAGGACATGGGAACTCATTAGATGGCAAACCAATGCTTTAATTTTAACAAAGAGATGTTTTTAAAGCATAAGACTTTTTACTTAAAGACATGACATGGATATGAAGGTGTTTAAAGGTTTTATGAATGATTTAGTGGATTTTGACTCTAAATTTATCATTTAAAAGTGAAAACCTCTTCTTGGGCAATATACATATATCTTTACAAAGAAAATTCACCACTGAATGTCATGAAAAGTACCTTATTCCATCCTAAAAGGTTTGAAATAGAATTCTATGTATTTTAACCACACTTTTAAAATGTTATAATCATCTCTATACATTTCATACATCAAATTATGATAGATAATCTCATGGAAATTTGAAACTGAGATAAGATGATGACAAGAAACTGAATCTCACATCATCTAAGGACCAAGACAACTAGGACACTAAACATTTTTAATGTAGGGGTTGTCGTTTAGCCTTGACATGTCAAACTACCAAAAATTTTAGTGACTCACAGAGGTTGATTAGCTTGTTGGTCAATAGAACTCACTTGAATTTTCATATGACAATGATAGTTTTGAAGCATAAAAATATGGTTTTGATGACTAATTTAGACTACCAAATAGACTATGTACTTTATGACACCTCTTATGACTATAAAAAATAATAATACACAAATAACACCAAAATTAACTTAAAAAAACAAAAACAAAAAACAAAAACAAAAAAAAAACTTACACCCTACCTCATTGGGAGATCGCCATCACCTTTGTTGACAACTCCTACTAGCCTTCATCTTATATACTTTCATAAAATGTGTAGACAAGATTCAATTTTTAATCTAATGCATGAAAATTCTCAATTTATAAATGAGATTCCACCATGTTCAAAATAATATCTATAGTGCTAATAAATCATTTGTGATTAATTTATGATCACCATCAATTTTATTGTAGTTAGCATCAATTTCTAGTTAATCATCACCAAGTAGGGAAATTAGTATCGATTCCATTCTGCTTAGAACTATTTTCTTTTATTGACCCTAGTACTTTGGAGAGAACTAGTTTTCATCCTATATGAAGTTTTTTTCCCTTGAATATTATATGAAACACCTATGATAACTCCACATTTAAGCTCATGATCTCTGCTATGTGGAAAAGGTCGTACAAATTTGTACTATTACATCAAAACACATGAAAATACTCCTTTATTTGTATGTTTTTCAAAATTGAAGCTTTTAACTGATAATTTAAGGAAACTTGAAGAATAGCATGAGTCAAATAGCTTATTAAGACAATTATTAAATATTTTGACATCAAAATATGGGAAAATTTTGCACATGGGAGCTCATTAGATGGTAAAACAATGCTTTAATTTGAACGAAGAGATGATTTTAAACCATAAGACTTTTGAATTAAAGACATGACATGGATATGAAGGTGTTTAAAGGTTTTATGAATGATTTAGTGGATTTTGACTCTAAATTTATCATTTAAAAGCAAAAACCTCTCTCTTGGGCAATATACATATATCTTTACAAAGAAAATTCACCACTGAATGTCATGAAAAGTACCTTATTCAATGCTAAAAGGTTTGAAATAGAATTCTATGTATTTTAACCACACTTTTAAAATGTTATAATCATCTCTACACATTTCATACATCAAATTATGATAGATAATCTAATGAAAATTTGAAACGGAGATAAGATGATGACAAGAAACTGAATCTCACATCATCTAAGAACCAAGACAACTAGGACACTAAACATTTTTAATGTAGGGGTTGTCATTTAGCCTTGACAGGTCAAACTACAAAAAAATTTAGTGGCTCATAGAGGTTAATTATCTTGTTGGTCAATAGAACTCACTTGAATTTTCATATGACAATGAAAGTTTTGAATCATAAAAATATGGTTTTGATGACTAATTTAGACTACCAAATAGACTATGTACTTTGTGACACCTCTTATGACTATAACAAATAATAAGAGGCAAATAACACTGAAATTAACTTACAAGAAAATAAAAAATTAAAAATAACAAAAACAAAAACCTTACACCCTAACTCATTGTGAGATCGCCATCACCTTTGTTGACCACTCCTGCTAGCCTTCATCTTATATACTTTGATAAAATGTGTAGACAAGATTCAATTTTTAATCTATTGAATGCAAATTCTTGATTTATAATTGAGATTTCACCATGTTCAAAATAATATTTGTAGTGCTAAGAAATCATTTGTGATTAATTTATGATCACCATCAATTCTATTGTAATTGGAATCAATTTCTAGTTAATCATCACCAAGTATGGAAATTAGTATCGATTCCATTCTCCTTAGCACTATTTTCTTTCCTTGACCCTACTACTTATTATGGCCCAAGGCCACTTAAGTTCCCTTTCTATCACTATACCCTTATTTTCCACCCTATACCCATGGTTAGTGGACATAGACCCATTGTTTATAACACAATATTTTCGAAATACCTACATTCACTTTAGGGAATTTCTCCCATGAACATAAGAATGTATTTTATCCAACAAATAACCATCTCTAGGTCACACCCATGACCTATGCACACTATATGATTTGGTCATCCCACCCTAGCCTTTATTCTCCTGATAGTATTTGTTTGCACATACTTTTTTATATTTATAGCAATTTATTACTTGTTTAGCTTGGGCTATTACTATTTATATTATCTTCTGTCTTGATAGTGCATACTTAGTGTCATTCTCGGTAGTTGTTTTCTCATCCCATTTTAAACCCTATATTTATAACATCAATTACCATGTACTTAAAACCCATCACCATTTTGTTCTCCTACACTAGATCTTGGTTTGAGGGGGGATACCCCCTCACATAAACTTGGGGCATTACACCCATCCTAGTTTTTATCTCATGGAAGGTTATCACAAACTGCTCAACAAAAAGAGGCAAATGTAAACACTGCAAATTTACACTATTATACTAGTATGAATATATGTATCTTACCCCTTCCACATCTATTTTTACATTATTTAATTTAGTTTTACCAATTACTATCTTACATCACATAATTATTCTTACTAATTAATTTCTACCTAGGTATCTAGTTTTAACTACTTGTCCCTCCTTAAATCTAGTCAAATCTCCCAAAATATATTAGATTTAAGTTATTTTCAACCTCTTAACAACTTCTCACTATATGAAATTTATTTAATATAGCCTAGGACTAAGTTTGACCTCATGAATTAGATTTTTTTAAATGAACTTGGTAAACTTAGTCTAGATTGACATTGATTCCCATGATCATCATCGATCATATTTGGATCACTATCGATTTAAACTCAGACCATCCTTGAATATGAGGATCCCAAATTCATACACTAGAATGCTAGATAAATTGTCCTAGAATTCTTGCAAAATAATTACATACCTATCTCATTCCATTCCCACTCATTCAAATATTAAGAACTTCCTCATCAATGTGATAATTCTCTATAATATTGGAAACATTTTAGAGGTAAATATATTTCTTGTTTGTATATATTTTGAATCTTATATTATTTGATTGTGTTCCATTTATTGCCTTTAGTTTTGTTAGATTATCATTATTTATTCCTAAATTCATATTAAATCCATTAAATCCCACTTTTAGGCCTCATCTTGAGCTTTCTTTCCCCACTGTTAGGATTGATGATAATTCCTCACATGAATCATCCCCAATTACTATAATTGTTAATGTTTTTAGAGTAATCGATATCAAACCCTATGTTTTTACTTTATGTTTGTAATCCAAAGGTAATTTAATAGTCCAAATTAATTTTAATTAGTTATTTTTGTTCTTAAAATCATGAATCTCTTTTTGTAGATGACATTATCAAGAGTTATATGTGATGTGGTTTCCATTTATGATTTACCCATAGTCCCTCACCCACTCTTTGTAGATCAGACTAATATTTCCTTTGAGTTAAATTTTTTTGCAATTGTGTTTTCCCTTACTATATAAGTAGTCACTAAATAATTAGAAGTTATATGAGAACAAGAAGATTCAGCTATAACTTATTGGAATAAATAATTTGATAAAATCTATGCAATAGATTAATCCATTTAATTTTAGTATCACATATATATTATCATTACTTTATTATGATTTATATTATTATATTTTCCACTTAATTATTTAATATAGTGGATTAAGATCATCTTAAGGAAGTGTACCACTTCTTGGAACTGATCTAGCATCAAATAATCCACTTATCTATCCTATTAATCAATCATTTTTGAGTTGTCTCTTGTGTGAAGGTAATCCTTCTTAGCCAAAAAGGATTTCCCACTTTATTTGATCAATGGTGCATAACCTCCATCATAGGTATACCTTTAAATCCTTGTATCACCATATTTATTTGTAGTAATATTATTTACTAAGAAAATGAACAAAAATATACTAAAATAGTTGTGTATTGGGATCAAAAGTTTGATATTTTTTACGTGAGAATTTAGCATGATTAGATTGGTATTGATAATATTTTAGGTACTAATTATGACCTAATTTTGTAATAAAATTGTGATTGGTTTTTAACCACAAAAACTATATTTACTAAAAAACTCTGAAGTACACATCTCCCTTGAGAATGACCAATGTTGTCATGGAACAAAAAAAAATAGATGTGATCATGCCATCACAAGTTGGGGGGGGGGGGGGGGTCAAATTGGTGATAAAATTTAGTGTTTTGAGATGGTTAAAATTGAATAATAAGGAATTATTGCATTTTTTTATTAGTCTAAGGCCTGTTTTAAAGTTTGATGAAATAATATCCTAACTATATATTGAATACGGGCCTTAATAGTAGTAATAAAGAGTTCTAAGAGATTATTGTCACTAATGTTATGGTATGTTTTTTTTTCTACTGATACCCATAATTTAATAAACACATGTAAATATTTTTTAGGAAGTTTCATAACATTAACAAAGTTTCTAAGTCTATTCTTAGGTATCTTATTATGTTGGAATTCCATAACTAAATCATCGACTAAATCCTCCAGCTATGTAATGTAATGTATAGGATGTTGGATTATTGTGTATCTAAAAAAAAGGTTTTAGCTATTATATATGAAGTAGCACAAGTATTAGTTTTGACCCATTCCTATATAAATTTCCAACATATTTAATATGTAAGGTGGGATAATTAGTTCCATCATATGTGATGGTTGCAAAAATACTTCTAATATGCTTAGACATAATTAATGGAACTAAGGATTTACTTTTGTTAGGATTACCCTTTATTTAGGATAAATTATTTTATCCTAAGTTTCCTTTCCCTATGTAAGGAATTTATATTTATTTGAATTTTTTATTCATATAAATATGGATTCCTTTAGGTGTCACTCTCTTCTTTTTATCTCTTAGAATTTGGGAGTTAATTTCATTATTAGCTCCTCTCTCCAATTGGCACACACCTCCCTTTTATTTTTAAGCGATTAGGACACAAGTGTCACAAACTTGGAGGGCTTGTAGGGTTATAATGGGGTTCTATGTAACTCCCATTTTCCTCATAAATCTCTAAAAAAGAGACCTTCTTCTCTGCTTTTCCTCACTAAGAATCATTGAGATCTCTATATTATTCTCTTATGATTTTATCAAATCTTGTACTTGTGAAGATATTTGGTGCAAGCCTTCTAATAAGATCATGTGGGTTTTTCTTCGACACATTTGGTTTCCTACTTTAAATATCTTATCACTATAGTTTGATTTTGAGAGGTAACTTAGTTTCTAATGCATTATTATTTTTTCTCATTTTCATGCTTATCATTAATGATATTTCTTGGGTTAAAATCCTCTCATGGTATACAAATCCATTATCATTATAATGATAGTTTTTTTAGGGTGTGTACATTTTTCTATAGAGAATTCAATTTTTTTGCAAGGGTTCTAACCCTTTCTCTATTTTAAATTAAAAAATATATTTTGTTTCTCCTTATTTTTAATAGTGTATCATAATTCTTTTTTATACGATTTTTAATGACATTATTTTAAAAATATAACAATTTCTTTTTCCTTTAATTTTAATTTTTATTTTTTTTGGAGCATTAACAAATATATTTGTGATCTTTCTTATAACTCTATTTTTTTAAGAAGGAGAGTGTTAGCCATAAATTTTTATCCTCATTATATTTAATTTCTTATAAAAAAATACTCTTTCATCATTGTTTATTCTAATCTGTTCATCAAAAAAAAATGTTCTTTCTTTTGATCTTTTTCTATGCAGGGAAAGGGAAGAGATAACATTTTTTTTGTTTTAGTAAACAAAAAATATTTCTCTACAATTTTTTTTCCAATGAATAAGTATTTTCAAACATTTCATTGATCTTTTTTTCTCTCTATAGGTTTTGATTCTATTTTTTTAAATTAGTCTACAAAAAAATTCTCAAATTATATTCCAGGAAGTGAGTTTTTTGAAAGCTTTTTTTACCAACTCCCTATCATTCTCTTTCCTTCCTCTAGCTAAGATTTTTTTCTCTCCTTTCAGCCATATAACCTCCCTATTAAGGCATTTCCCCTTAAATTTATTTTGTTTTCTTCTTGTTGCCTTTATGATACGATTGGTCAGACAAGTCTGTATGACATCGGTATAGAGATGTATGATCTCTTTTCTTCCATGTTGGGTCTGGTTATTACTAAAAAAACATGTATTTATCCTTTTCTAGGAACTTCTCTTTTTTTCAAACTCCCTCCTTATTCTTACAAATGACTTGATCAAATATTTAAAAGTTCTAGCTAGGATTCAATATTTCTGTAGGTACATTTTTTTTTTGTGCCCTTCTCATGCATTTCCATAAAAAATATATAATAAACTTTCCTTTTTATATAATAAAGGCATATTGACTTTGTTAAATTCATTTAAAATCCTTTATATGCTCTTGATATTACTTTATTATTTATGAAAGCTAATTCTTTAAAAAAAATTAATCAACTAAGCAAAGTTTATTTTATTTAACCTTCTTTAACAATTTTTTTTTCCACTTGTCTTTTTAAAGACATTTTCACATTTTATTAATAAAGTTTTTTTTTAATAAAAAAATACGTGAGTTTTTTTAAAAAAAATCTAAGTGTTTTTCACTTTTTGCTTCATTTACTTTATGTAAAATGCAATTTCTCCTTTAAAAAAAAACATCAAATTATATCAATTTCCACCTTTGATTAATTTTTAAAAAAAAAGGCATTTCCAAAAAAACACTTTTTTTTTATCAAAGTTTTTTTTTTCAAAACAATTTAATTTTCTCAAGTTTAAGAAAAAAGAAGAGTGGAAATATTTCATTTATGTTTTAAATTTAAATTTAGACCTTGTGGGAAAAATAATTTGTAAACCTTTTTTGTTTAACAATTCATTTATCCTCTTTTCAGCTCCTTTTTTTTTTTTGAGTTATTTTATTTTGCATTATGGCAAGTCTTCCTTTTGTTTGTTTCCCCTCCTACACCCTTCATGTTTAAGTGATTTCTTTTACATGTTCACTTTCTAGTTCTTGGATGAGATTTCATAGCACAATGACTCAATTGTTTCCCAAATTTAAACTCACATCCACCAATTATCATTTATGAATATCACATATGTAATACATTTTCACTTTCAAACATTTAGTATGCATTATAGACAACATAGATCCTCAACCATACTCTAAGACTATCTATATCGATATTCAAGAGAAATGTCAAGAAAAAAATGATGAAGGCTTATGATTGATTGACATGGACACGACCCCTCAATTTCATATTTATATTGATGGTTTTTCTCTTGCCTCCACTGGTTGGTCTAAACATAAATCTATTTATGATGTTGTTAATAAATCTTAAAAAATTCAAATTTAGGATCAATTATCTGATTTACAAAACAATGATTTGAAATTTATGGATGATTTTTTTAATAAAGTTCATTATTTGCATTCCCAACTAGTTGGTTTAGGCATTAAACTTTTTGATTTGAATCTGATTCATATTATCATGAAACAATGTTATTCTCAATCTTTTTATCAATTTATTAATAATATTCATTTACAACTAGATTTTTATACTATATATACTCTATTGACTTTTGAATTATTTTGTACTTTGTTACATTAAGAATAACAAATTTTGATTAAATTTGGTATTCTAAATACTAATGAACATGATTATGTTTCTAAAAACTAATATAAGAATGTCAAAGAACATCCTATGTCCAATAATACATATGATAAGAAAGATAAAAACTCTAACTCTAAACCTAAGAAAAAATTACAGTGTAATTTATCATAACAAAAACACTCATGATGGAGATCACTAATTTAAAAAGAAATGTGATATCAAAAATGGAAAGCTTAAAGTCAAAGACAATGCTATCACTAATAACAATACGACTCAAGCAAAATAAAAGTCTAATACTAAAAAAACTTTTACTTATGCTTTGCATGCTTCTCTTAGTGAATGGATTTTTTATTATAGTGATACTCAACATATGACATGTAATTCTTTATTTTTATGTTATTTAGTACCATATCTTTCTATAAATCATTTAATTCTTGCAAATTATGCTTCTTGTAATGTTGAAGCCATAAAAAATGTTAAAATTCCTAATGATGAATTGTATGATTTCTTGATTATTCTTAATTTGAAATTGAATTGAATTTTCATACCTCAATTATGCAAGAAAGACTCTAAGGTAGAATTTAATAATAATATTTGTTATTTTAAATCTACTAATCAATATTTTTAATTAGTTAATACTACTTTTCTACATAATGATAACTTGTTAAAATTTACTAGATTCTCTTCTCCCTCATCTTATCATACTTTGATAGATTTTATTAATTCTACCTTGTAGCATGAAATATTATTACATTAATTACCACATTATTACACTAATGAATAAAATCAATATGATTCAATGTTTGCCTAACATTTCTCCCACTATTTCTACTTATAATAGTTGTATGGCTAGTAAAATTCATGCATAATCTTTTTCTTAAAAATCACTCTTGGTATGATTCTGAAAATCTTAATTTAGTTCATAGTGATATTTTAGGCCCTATGCAAACTCTTCTAATTAATGGTGCTAATCATTCTTTAACATTTATTTATGATTGCACTAGGCGAGTTTGGATTTATTTCTTGAAAATTAAAGAACAAGTTCTAGACACTTTTTTTGACTTTCATGCCTGTGTTAAATAATAATCTCATTTTTATTTATGAATATTATGTACTTATAATGATAAAAATTATTTTCTTGCATATTGCAATCAACATGGAATTAATAATGAGAAAATTGTTTCCTACACACCTGAGCAAAATGGTGTTGTTGAACATAAATTTAGGACTATCACTGAAATGACTAAGTGTATGTTTTATGTTAAAAATATGCATTACAAATTTTGGGTTGAATCCATGTATTGTTGTGTTTATCTCATTAATATGACTCCCATTAAATTTGTTTTAAATATTACTCCTAGAAAAGGTTTGAGTGGTAGAAAATATAATTTAAAATATTGATGTGTTTTTGGCTATGATGCATTTGTTCATATTCCAATTGAAAAAAAACAAAATTTAGATTCTAAAGTAGAAAATTTTATATTTTTTTGTTATGATGAATCATCTAAAACCTATAGGGTTTGTTAGGATTGTGGAGCTAAAAGCTTCACTGATGCAAACAGGAGAGGAGGTTGCTGAAGGTTGCTGAGTTGCAGAAGAAGTTGGGGTCGGTCTGATCAGCCGACGTCGGCGGGATAGCACAGAGAAGCAACCGACGTCGGTCATATATCGGCCGACGTCGGTCACCTCCAGGCGGACAGGGACCGGCGTCGGTCGCCTGTGTGGTTTGACTGCGAGCTATTTACGGGCAGTTAGCTAACGAACCAAGAGTTTGCATGATGAGTGCTAATTTTAGACTCATAGCTGCGGATCTAATTATTGTAATTAGATGTCTAATCATTGTTTGGATGAGATCTATATAATAGACTCATGGTTGTATTGGAAATGTGTGCTAGGGAGTAAGAGAGCATAGTTATAAGCTCCTTCTGTGTGTGAGGTAGAGCTATGGTGCGTTCCTCCTAGTGCCACAGTACCAGGTGTGTTGGTGCTGGATTGGAGAGCCAGCTAGGTTCTTCAATAAGTAAGATCGTTGATCTGCAGGTGTATGTGTGTGCAAGGTCGAGGTTCACAGGTGATTAGAACCATTGCTTGACTTGTAGGTGTGCAAGGTCATACAGACAGCAACACAACAGGGAGCAGTATCAGGCAGGATCTACTTGGAGTACAGGTGCGTACTCGGACAGAGCAAGAGGAAGGCAAGGTAGTTCCTTCCATAAGTATGGTCTGTTGAATTGCAGGTTGTTGCAGATTCATGGGAGATCTACTTGAAGTACCTTGAGTACTTGTGGAGCACGTGGAGTGCTTGTGGAGTGCGTGGAGCACTTGTGGTGTGCGTGGAGCACGGGAGGTGAACACCAACTCTGTATTTGAGTTGGGTGTTGGGACCTGTGAGAGGGAGAGCTTTGGGGAGAAGAATTACTGTTCACTTGAGGCGTGGGAAACCTCTGTAAGGTGGTGGAGAAGAAGTGGCATCTTCTTTATTGTATTCTTTTCTGTATAAAGTGTTAATACAATTTGGTATTGTCTCTCATATCATGTGTTATTCTGAATTCTAGTTACTTGGTGAATCTGGTTAATTTCCGCATATTAAGTTGCTTGGTATTAGTAATCAAATTGTGTGCTTCCGGTGTACACCCTCCTCCCAACAGGGTTTATGATCCTTAAACTAATAAAACCAAGATTAAAAGAGATGATAATATTTCTAGAAATAGTGTGCTTGATTGTGCTTCCAATTTAGATTCTCATAATATTAGTTATAATTATTTTCCTTTTAAATATAGTGATGATAATAATGATGTGTTTTCATAATGAATTTATTCCTCCAATTCCTTCTCCTTATCATAGTCTTGTTCCACCTAAATATAATCCTAAATGAGCCAATACTACTATAAAATATTCGAGAATTAATGTTGATGTTAATGATACTCATAGAACTAGACAAAAATTTTAAAATTATGATTTAACGTCTAAAATTATGCATAATAATGATCCTCAAACTTTAAAACAAGCTCAAGATCACCCTCATTGGTAAAAATATATGCATAATTAATACAACTCTTTGATTTCTAATAACACTTGCGACATAGTTCCTTTACATAAAGAGCATAATTTGGTAAGTTTAAAATGGTTGTTTAAAACTAATTTCAATTCTAACAATTAAACTGAAAAATATAAAGCTAGATTATTTTCTAGAGGTTTTTATCAAATTGAAGGAATTGACTATAATGAAACCTTTTCTCTTGTTGCTAAAATGCCCACTATTAAAGTTGTTTTAGCTTTAGCTGCTCACATGTATTGTCATGTTTGTCAAATAGATGTTAAGAGTGATTTCTAAAATGGTTACTTGCATGAAGAAATTTATATGTCTCAACATCCTAGTTTTATAAATAAAGGTAATGAACATATTGTATGCAAGTTAAACAAAGCTATTTATGGTTTAAAATTTCTCTTAGAGAATGGTTCTCTAAAATTTATCAAAATTTTATCGCTTAAGTCTTCAATCATAGTTATAATGATCCTAATACTTTTGTCAAAAATACTCCAAATGGCATAATTATCATTTTTTTATATGTTGATGACTTAATCTTAACTACTAATAATAGTTCAATGGTTTGTTATACCAAAAATGCTTTGAGTAATACCTTTGAAATGATGAATTTCAGTCTCTTACATTACTTTTTAGGCATTAAACTTTGGAAAGAAAAGGATAGCATGTCTATTTTTCAATATAAATATGCATATGATTTATTATCTAGATTTAATATGTTAGATTGAAAACATATTTTTACTGTTTGTGAATTCAGTGTTGAACTTCTTGATGACATGAAAATAGAAAATTTTGGTCCAACTTTATATAGACAATTAGTTGGTAGTTTAAATTATCTTACTCATACTGATCCTAATATTGCCTTTTCTATTGGATTGGTTTCTCATTTAATGTCTAAACCTCAAGATACTGATTTTAAATCTTCTATAATAATTCTTCATTTTATTAAATGTACTCTAACCTATGGCATTAAGTATACCTCAAATATTAATTTTTCTTTAGCAAGTTATTCAAATTCTAATTATTTTGGTGATATAAATGATCATAGATCCACTAGTGGTTATTAATTCTCTTTGGGTTCTAACACTCTATCATGGCATAGTAAAAATCAATAATTAATATCTTTATCTTTCATAGAAGCTAAATATAAATCTTGTAATCATGTTACAAAGGAAGTTATTTGGATTAGAAGACTTCTTGAAAATTTGGGTCACCCATAACATTTGGATACTTTGATTTTTGGTGATAATCAAAGTGCAATTAACTTAGTAAAAAATACATTTTTTCATTCAAGGTCCCAGAAAATTGAGATTGAACATAATTTTGAGCATTGAATTTTTGAAGATAATCAAATTATTCTCTCTTTCTTTCTTATTGAACAACAAATAGATGATATCTTCACTAAGCCTCTATGTAAAGACAATCTTGTTTTCTTTTGTTACAAGTTAGGATTGAAGGAGGTTCTCATGAAGGGGGATATTTAGTGATGTTTCCTCCCTTCTCATTTGTTTTTAAAACTACTAAATAAAGTTTAAGTGGGAGTGTTAGGATTACCCTTTATTTACGATAATTTATTTTATCCTAATTTTCCTTTCCCTATGTGAGGAATTTATACTTATTTGAATTTTTAATTCACATTAATATATATTCTTTTAGGTGTAACTCTTTCATTTTTCTCTCTTAAGATTTGGGAGTTAATTGCATGAGCAATTCCTCTCTCCACTTGGCACACACATCCCTTTTATTTGTAATGGATTAGGACATAAGTGTTACACACTTGGAGGGCTTGTAAGGTCATAATGGGATTCTATGTAACTCACATTTTCTTCCTATATCTCTATAAAAGAGATATACTTCTCTTTTTTTCCTCACTAAGAATCATTTATCTCTCTATATTACTCTCTTGTGCTTTTATCAAATCTTTTACTTGTGAATATATTTGTTGCAATCCTCTTAATAAGATCATGTGGGTTTTTTTTTTGGTTATACATTTGGTTTCCCTCTTTAAATCTATTGTCACTATGGTTTAATTTTGAGAGGTAACTTAGTTTTTAATGCATTCTTTTTTTTTCTCACTTTCCTGCTTGTCATTAATGATATTTATTGTGTTCAAATCCTTTCAAATTTTAATATTTTAAATCATATTATATTTAATATTATATTGAGATATAAGAATTTATTTGGGATATCTAAGGGGAGAATGAACGATATTCTAGTTTGGTTTAATCAAGATGATTTGGTGAGCTTGATTATCATCTTATAGGATGTGGTTTTTCATTTGAAGGATTAATTTAGTAATAGAATCTTACATAAGGTCTATTATTAAACCAAATTCACAAGGACTTGTGAGGTGTATAGAGGATGATAATTTGGATTATGATTTTGATTATAGTTAGGTGTGGTATTATAATTAGGTGGAGGATTATAAGCATTAGCCTTGGGTGGAAGATTCCAAATGTTAGTTTGGTTGCTCTAGCTGATGTCGTAGGTGGAGTAATTTTACTAAGTCTTATATTTATACTTAGAATATATATATTATTTTCATCAAGATTCTTAACAATCTGATCAAGGTCTCATAGATCTAAAGTTTAGATGATTTTTTTTCTTTCATTATATCTTGGCTAGGGTTGAAAGAAATTACACCATGATAAATTTACATTAATGGTACATAAATCAATAATGAAAGAGAAACCCATATAGAATATGATTGGGTTCAGGCTTTAAATAAATATACCTAGAGGATACATTATATTGATTAAATTGGATAGTAATATTAATAAGGGATAATGTAAAAATTATTAAGATGGTTTCAAACTGGCTAATGTAGGAAAAAAATTGTCTAAGAAAAAATGTTATATCTGTCTAGTTAATAAAATAAAATAATAAAATATGATGTATTAAGTTATTTTATATAGTATATTATAAATAATAAAATACTATATCCAGATGGAAAACATAGTTATATAAATACACATAACTATATTAGCTATATGGTATAGTTTTGGAAAGACACCTAGCTTTATCAAGCTATCCAATACACTTAGTCCAAAGATTCTCTAAAATATATGATGATAGTGAAGAGATGATAAGAATAAAAAATTAAAATTGTCTAATTATATTTGGGATAAGATTCATGCTACTATAATTTATCCTTGAGCTAGAATAACCTATAACTATCCTCTTTCTCTAAGTAGATTAGGACTCAAATAAGGTCACAAAAATAGATCATGCATATACTTGGAAGGCTGGATAAGGACCTAGAATAATTTTATACCTAACTAAGATAACCTATGCTAAAATTTCAAGAGGAAAGGGTTCTAAAGTCTAATTCTATTATATGGGTTATAGCTCTCTCTAGGGATAAATGTAGATAAGTCATTTTAATAATGATTATAAAGGTTGTAATAAAGGGTTGTATCAAGGATATGAAAATGATATTGTATATAAGGAAGTAATTAAAAATGTTAACCTAGTCTAAGATAGATAATAATGCTAAATTAATAATAAGGTGATCGGTATAGTGGTCAACCAATGAGTGATCTATGCAACTTAAGGTGATAAAGTGTCAAAAATAATCTAGAATTAGTTATACTATTTTATTTAGTGTGAGAAGGAGCATAATCAAGGATAAACACATCCATTAATAATATAGTTAAGCATGAAATATACAATTTAATAAAAAATGAAAGATATTAGGGATAGAGATAATTACCTTTAGGTGGACATGTCCATGGTTCAATCTACCCCTTTGGCTCAAGTGAAAATTTTCAAGAGAAGTACTAGGTTTAAGACTTAGAGAGAAATATCAAGACCTAAGTATCTTTATTTTGGGACTCAAAACACTAGGTGAACTTATTTGCCTCAAATTATCCTATTGATCTTTAAAGATTATACAAGAATAGACCTCCAAAACTTAAGAGTATAATTGTGAGAAAAATAAAATAAAAATATTATTTTATATCTATTTTTAAATGAATTCTGACCCTATATATGTAGATCTAATACTAGAAAACCAAAATCTAAGTTGATGGTATTATCCATGCTGATATAATCTAGAAATGTTGATTCAAATATTATTGTATTGGAAATAGAGATATAATTCTAATAAAAAATATACACTTGGAACTAGATAAACCAAGTTTATATAATATGTGGAAGATGAGTACTAAAGATATTGTATTTGTCTAGCTAATACAATCATATATATGGAAGCTATAAAATTTGTACAAAAAGCATATGCAGAGGTAAGATGGCATGAGACTCAAAGGAGGTCACCCTAATAATAATGAAGGAATGATATAATAATACATAAAAATATCTAAAATTTATTACTAACTCATCTCACCCCATTCCATGTTCACTTTTTAAGGCATACACTTAGGAAGCTTGATGCACTAACAAGCCCTTATAAAAGAAAATGTGAGAAAAGTTATAAATTAATAAATTTCAATTGTGTATCACTTAGAGAATAAATTTTTCTCATAAATTTAAGGAATTTTAGTTTAATGTATAAATATTTGGTATACTCATTATTTTTATATTAATCCATAATATTTTTAAGATGGATACACAAATGGTGATATCTATACTAGATAGGGTATCACCATAGAATACATTCGAGGCATATATTTTTCATCAAATGATGAGTTTTTTAATAGAAGTTCATTATAAAATTTAGTGGGGAGTGGGATGTAATGAATTATGTGATTAAAAATATAAAATATATTTTATGTGTAATAGTTTCTAGCAATGAATAAGTTGATGGAGAAAAAAATGGCATTCTAATATTTTAATAATGTATTGAAATTATGTTTCAATTCAAGTGGAATGTGTGTGTGTGTGTGTGTGTGTGTGTGTGTGTGTGTGTGTGTGTGTGTGTGTGTGTGTGTTGTGATGAGTTAATTAAGAATTCATCTCATATATTTGAGTGAGAATTTGAATGATTCAAAATGTAAATATTTAGTATATGATAACAAGTTAAATTAATTTTTTTAAGAAATCAATAAGTGGAGACGTTATTTTCTCATTAAATATTTTTTATTGTATATAAACCATTAAGTAATACAATTTATTAATATTCGACATAGATTAAAGTAGATAATATTAATTGGGTTGAATTCCTTGATGGAATAATAATGACTAAGGGGGGAGGGGGGAAGGGGTGGTTGGGGGCATGAATAAGTATTCAAAACCTTTAATTGAATTTACACTTAAGAAATTATGAACCATTTAAATAAACATGTAGATCTATCAATCAGAAGAAGCTATCTACATAATCATGAAACACAAGAACACATCACATATGTGTGAAAACATTAAGGAAAAAATTTATTGATCTCTAAAAA
>JARHVA010002927.1:1782500-1800000 GCA_037957365.1 Torreya grandis
TTTTTTATGAGATAATGAGCACAATAAAATCCTTCTTGAGTTGAGAACCTTTCACTCTAAGCACTCAAGAGACCTCCAAACATCTGTTCATGCCTTGTCCTTCAAACTATGACCTCAAAATTTATGAAAAAACTTAAAAAAGCATACCTCACCTCTAAAAATTATTACATGATCTCAAAAACCTTGAAATATAATCATGACCCTTAATTAGGCCACTCTCTCTGTCTTTTTTCTTTAGACGTTGACCTACAAACCACATTAGGCCTTAAAATTTAGCTTCATGCCTCTTTACGTGTACACAACACCTAATTGTCATGATTAACAACTCACTATCATTCCATACAACCTATCTCATGCTTAAACAATGTCATACATCTTTAAAATGCCTTGAAAATAGATCATGATACCTCATTAGGCTAAGTAGTTTTTATGTACATACCAAGACTAAAGGTCCTACCCCTATAGGCTTACCTTAAGAATCTCATGAGTGTTTCAATGCCTTACATACATGATAAAACAACCACATAAAACCATAATGCATGTGTGCACTCATCTCACTAGGCCACCATGCTCATACCTTCTCACAAGGTCTCTTCATGCCATGACTAAGCTTAGGCTACGTAAGCACTTGACCTCAAAGATATGATACCTATTCATTTGTCAATAATTTTAGAAATAAAAAAACTCTCATAACCATTTACATACTTTATTTTTCACTAGATATCTTCAATGATCATAGACTTGTCATAATTCACAATGCCAACAAGCCTTGCTTATAGCAACACTCTTGTAGACCTACCTACTATCAAACATTCATAAGAATATTCAATGATAATACTGAAAACTTCAAGATAACATAAATGACCACTCACCATGCACCTTCACACATTTTACACCTTGACCTATGCCTTCACGAAACCATAAGACATTAGTTTCCATCACATTCTCTCTTGCCTTCAAATTCATCTTGCCATTTGGCTTCTATCTTCAAACATCTTCCATGACCTATACCTCAAAGACCACTCACCATGCATCTTCACCAAATGCACCTTGTCATCAATGACATCAACCTTGACATCAATGAAAATACTTCCCAACATTCCTATAGTTTTTTTTTTCATTTTTATTGAAACATGAGTGGAAAATTAAAAAGAGTGGCATATTTGTTAATTTGTAAAGCTATTTTGTTAAATGAATTGACATTAGAATTCATAGTGTTTTATATTATTAAGGAACAATATGAAAATGATGAATATTTTTATTAATAATATAAATAATTTTTAGAACTAGTGAGTGGAGCCAAAACACCATGGTTGGATTATATTTCTCAAAGGGGTTTTTTATTATGAGTATAAGAATTATGTAAATAGAGAGATTGAACATGCATAATTTTAATCAATTAAAACCATAGTGAAGGTTTCAAAGGTCATTTTATTTATGGAAAAACCTTAGCAAAATTATTAGATTATTAAATTTTTGTATTGAATTAATTTAGATGTGAAAATTTATGTTCAAGAGTGTAGCATTCACCAACTAGTTAATGGAAGAAGATAAAATGTAGGGTTGTATCAACTATTTTCTAATTCTATGTAATTGTATAAATATATAAGTATGGATTTTGTTTTATATTTACCTAGAAAAAATTAAATAATTACCCATATTTTTTATAATGTCTATTTTTTCTAATATGGAGTATTTTCTTGCATATAAGAGGACTAGTGATGTGAAAAATATTGTTAACTTGTATTTTAGGGAGATTGTAAAGTTGCATGGATTTCCATGCATCATAGTTTTTGAGAGAGATGTGAAAATTGTTTGACAATTTTGGATGATTTTTTTGTGTTTAAATATGGTTCAAATTGGATCATAAGGAATTATTTTCTTTATTCTTGGTTGAAGGCCTCTTCTAAAGTTTGAGAAGGGAATATCATAACCTTATATTAAATAAGGGCCTTAAAAGTAGTAATAAAGAATTTGATGAGATTATTGTCATTAAGATATATCATGATTTATGTAATCATCATTTAAACCATTTAATTAAGTCATTTGGATATTTTTTAGGTAGTTTATTAGCATTGATAATGTTTCTAAGTCTATTCTTAGGGAGCTTATTATGTTGGAATTCTTTAGCTAAAGTATTGACTAAATGCTCTTGTTGTCTAATAGAATGTATATGAATTCATTGATACATTATCATGTATCTCTCGAAAAGGTTTTATCTTTATTATTAGTAGTAATGTATGTATTATTTTTAACCCATTCCTATATATATTTATAAACATTTAATATCTACATTGGGATCAATAGTTTTATCATATATGATGGTTTCAAAAATATATGCAATATCTATAGACATAATAAATGGAGCTAAGGGTTCAATTTGAATATTTTAAGTCATATGATATTGAATTTTAAGTTGAGTAATAATGTTTCCATTTGTATCTCTAAGGGAATGAGGAACATGATTTTGGTTTGTTTGTCTCAAGATGATTTTTGGAGCTTCATTATCAACATAAGATTAAAATTTTCATTTGAAGGATTTTATTAATACTGAAAGCTTGTATAAATTATATTTCTTAACCAATTGTGTAAGGACATGTGAGGCATCTAGAGTATTATTAAAATTTGGATTATGATTTTGATTGGATTTAGGTAGGGGATTATTATTAATTTATACTTTTGTCAGATTGGTTTTCATTTACATGGTCTAACCAATCTTGCTTAGATTTAATATACGTTCTTAAGGTAAAAATAATCCAACATGCATGAGGATGTTAGGAATTATCTATTTTCCACCTATATAAGTAACCTTCCTATGTAATTTTTGATTAATAATTATTAATGCATCTTTATTTTATGGAGACAAGCTTCATCCTCTTTTGAGTTGTTTTCTTTTTTAGGTTTCACTACTCAATACAGGTTTTCTTTGTGCATTCAATCCTATCCAATAGATACGATTGTAGCCAACTCCAACATGGTATAAAATATTTGTTGGTATCTAAACACCATTGTTCCTATTATGAGATCTAACATTCAACATGTTAAGGTGTTTTTCATGATTTTGATTTTGAAAGGTTTGGTGAGATTTCTTGAAAACCTATGCAGATATATAGATATAGGGTCTCCAAAACAAATGAACACCATTAGATTTATAAGGCATCAAAACCCAAGGATTGGTTTTAAACATGACCCAGTTTCATGATAGTCAATTTTTTACAATTTTTTTGGAGGCTTTGAAGGATTTTTTTAGAAATATGTAGATTTCATACCACTTAGTACTCAAATTCAAAACTTTTTTATCAGTTTTTTTTTTTTTTTTTGCAAAATATGAAGTGGGTTTTTCTTATATTTCCATAAGGATGTACACATTTTATAAGATTTGGGTTTTCCTTGGAGGTATTTCACCATTTTAACTAGTCTTCAATGATTTTTTGTAGAATTTACGATATATAAACCTTTTTGGATTATTAAATTCCTCATTCACATGGATACATGAATAAAAAATATGCACACATTTTAGGCCCAATGATCCATTGGTCAGTCCCTCTGTCATGTGCTGACATGCACTTCATGGCTTTGTAGGGCCCAAGGTAAACTGAGCTAACCTCATCCAACATGAACATGTTATCGTATGTTTGTAGGGATATAGAACCTTTGGATAGACCTAAGTTGACATGATTACATTACCATGGTTTTTTTCACCATGTTCCTTTATAAGGCCTAGGGATCGATGGCCTAACCAATAAGTTCATAGTGAAACACCACTACCCACCTCATGACCATGCCTACATGGGTTTATAAGTTTGAAAAACATCCTCCCAAGATGAAAAGATGAAACCAAAGTTATTTATGTGGAATAGTTATATATGGAGTCCTTGTGACATCTATATCAATATCAAATTTAAGCCAAAACTTCCTCATCCTACCCCTTAATGCCTTGGTCATATGGTGTGGTCACATTATGGGGGATTTAATTTGGATTTATACTAGTGTGGGATTAAGTTTAGCACCCAATTTCAAATTTTGAACACCCAATTTTTTTTAAAAAAATTCAAAATAGAGAATCACCTTGTCATATTGAACTTCAATTGAGCATAACTTTCAGTTTGTTGGTCATTTTGAGGTGCCATTTTTTTTTGGAAGTTATTGTTTTTTATCTCTTTATATTGGTGTTATTCTCATTCATTTTTAATTTTAACCTAAATATATTTAATGGGTGTTACATTATCATTATACAACACAAATAGTTCATCAAATATTTCCTTTATGCATCATGGATCTTAGTTTCATTCTAATTTTTACACCATTTATCTATCATGAGTGGAAAGTCAAAGCATAAATAATCTTTACGACCAAAATATTACACTAATTCATAGCGGGTATAAATACATAATTGACACATGATGTATAGAAGGTGAAGTGGTAAAATCAAAGTGATGAAGCATATGGTGTATTTTTATTGTTTGTGTCTCTTGACTTACTTTTTCATATAAAATCTGCAATAACTTGATATTAAGTGTGGATGTTATTGGAAAAACTCTTTGGAAAGTAAGACAAAATTAGGGGTCATGGTTTGGATAATGAGCTCATCATTTTGAGCCCAAATGACTTTAATAAGATACAATAATCCTTCATAAATTTAAAATCACATAGGTTACAATTGAAATTGCATGACATTGAGAAGGATGATCAATTTATTCTTTCCATCTATCCCATTTTTTAAATCTAAATTTTATGTAATCATTTCTACCTTCCACACCACTAAGCTTGCCATTATATCTACATGGATAATGTCTTATTTGGATGACTTTGTTATTGACATGATTTAGGAGCAAGACAAGTTCATTCAAATGAGTACACTAAAGTTGTCCAAATCTCATGCCTTATTTGTGAGTCATGACAAAAAAAAGGCTTTTAACAAGGAAAAGAAATAGAATAAGGACCTATAGGAAAGAAAGGGTCAAAAATATAATGCTAATAAAAAATCATCAAAAGAGTCCTTTTTATATGGGAAATCGAAGAAAGAGTGACTCATATGTGGATATTGAAATAAATTTGTGCATGATGAATCCAAATGAATGAAGAAGTAGATTGACCATCTAATAAAAACACTTGAGAAGATTAATATTAGTGTCCCTAGTTATTCCACTCAAATTTCACTACCATAGGGGTATTATAAGGCCAAAGATATGGGTAAATCACTTGTTGTAGTTTCATCCCAACCTTCCACATGGGCTATTAATTATAGTACATTACACCACATGGCTTCATCACAAGACATATTCACATCTTTAGAGCCTTATTATATGCCTTCCATTTTGTTGGGTGATGATACTTGGGACATTTTATGATGTTTTATGTGTTCCCTTTTTATCCACCAATCTCCTATCTTTTTACCAAATCACTCACATCAATTTAGGTAAGAGAGTTAAATTCACACCCAATTTTGTGGTTATTAGGGAGGCTAATAATGACTCCATTTTTTAATTTGGGAAATTAGATCACCAATCCATGTTATATAAGTTATCATATTTTTTATCTTGATCAACTCTCTATTATACCACTCACTCATATAGATGAGGTGAGTAAATTACGGCACGAGTGATATGGCCATCTCTGATATCACTACCTAAAGAAACTCAGTTGTTAAGACATAGTTTTAGGGCTATCACAAGTCATGTTTTTTAATGGATTTTTCCAAGATTGCATTCCTAATAAGCATCTAGATGATAATTATGACAAGGGAAAATCATGGAAAGATACACAAATATTGAAGATTGTTCATAGTGACATTTCTAGCCCATTTTAAAAACCTTCATTCAATAGGACAAAATACATGCTTAATTTCATCAAAGGCTATTTAAGATATACATGGGTGTATTTTATTAGAAATCATAGGTCTCTAACCATTTTATAGACATCAATGCACTTGTAAATAAATAGTTAGCTAAGGCCATCAAGATTTTTTGCAACAATAACGGTGGTATGTAAGTAACTATTTTTGGCAATTATTTAAATTAGAGGGGATTGAAATACAATGTAATTTTAAATATACTCCTCATTATAGTGGTGTTATAGATCATAATATCATGTCATTTAATTAAATGGACAATTATATTCTACACTCCAAGTATATTGTATGTTGAGGCCATAAACTATGCATGTTATATTTTAAATTGAGTTCCTCGTAAAGCATTAAAGGGAGTAACTCTTTTCCATATTTGATCACTTTAGAGTGTTTCATTCACCTGTTATTGGTCACATTATGAAAAAGAAATATAAGGCATTAGAACTTTAAAGTCAATTTTGTATCTTTATTGAATATCATATGGGTGTTAATGGATATAGGCTTAGCCATCCAACCACTCATGAGTTTTTAATTGAGATGAGTATTCATTTAATATAGGATATTTCATACTCCACACTTGATACCTCTAACCGTTCCTTAGACACACTTGGATTTGTTGATTTAGATCCACCTGATCAACCTCCTGATGATCCAAATTGTTCTTCTAATTATAATAATGAGAGTAATGATGAGGATTTACCTCCTCCTCCTAGATTATATTTAGATGAAAATGAATCCCCACCTTACTCTCTAGTCATTAGTCCTCTTTGGGATAGATAAATAATAGAAAGTGTTATCTAATGAGTTGGATATCCATTAGATAATAGGTGACCTCATTCATAATTTTAGGATGTCCCACATGATTTCATTACATTGGCTTCTTATCAATAGGTGTTTTATGAGGAATCAATAACTCCTACATGGGATAATACTATGGAAGATGAGGATAGTTCCTTTTAGAATAATAATGATTGGGATTTAGTCCCACTTCTTAAGGGAAGAAAATTTGTTTAATGTAGGTGAATCTACCAAATAAAATTTATAATAGATGACTCTATAGATAATTTCAAAGCACATTTGGTAGCAAAGAGTTTTTCTTAGGTGTCTAGCATTGATTACACTAAGACATTCTCCCTAGTTGCTAAAATGAATTCAGACACACTCACCCTCACCATTGTCATAGTACATTATTTGGATGTTAATCAAATGGATGTGAAGAGAGTCTTTATTTATGGTGACCTCAAAGAAGACATATACATGGATAAACCACAAGGATTTATGGAATATTATTCTTTAGTTTGTAAACTTTATGAATCTATTTATAGATTCAAATAAGCTCATTGAACTTGGTATGCAAGATGGACTCATTTATTCTTTCAATTGGGTTCACGAAATGCCATTTAGATATGAATGTCTACATTTTATGTTATTATGATTCACTGTTAATTTTGGTTATCTACATGGATGACCTATTGATCATAAGAATTTATCGATCCACCATCATAGCATTGAAAAATTATATTTTTTGATAGGTTATCAATTATTAACTTGGGCTTCTTTCATTACTTCCCTAGGATTGAAATTATTAGTTAGAATCCAAGATCATTATTTCAAAGTCCAAGTATGTTATTAATTTTTTGGAACACAACTATCTACTGGGAGAGAATCTATAGATTTTTTAAAATTATCCTTTAATACTTTTAATGCAAATTAAAAAGTATATGCAGAGATCACACACATAAAAATAGACATAACACTCAATTTACATGGAAAAACTAATATGGGAAAAACCATAGTGAGAATAGCTACTAGAATATACTATTCTAATCCAACCTCATAATCAAAACCTCACTAGTTACAATTTTTAAGGGCATCAACCCTAAGGAGACACCAATTCCCTAACTTAAGAGCACCAAATCTAAGAAAGTAACTACTCCCTAACTGAGCACCAACTTATCTCTCTTGATGACACCTAACAATTAGATATTTTATGGAGCTAAAATACTAGATTACAAAATTGACTCATAAATGAATCCAATTATATGTAACATACCTATTTTATTACTACTCACACTCTGCACTTCTTCTCTTTCTTCCTATCTTCCACTCTACCCCTCTATGCCTTTATAATTTTTTATATTTATCCTTTGGTACCTATATTCCACTCTTTTTTTTTTATCTTAGATGACATATATATTCATTATATCTAAGTCTCACATATTTTTTATATTCACACTTGGTCATTAACACATCATGTTCCTATCTGTTGGACTTAGTTCATCTATCTTTAACATCAAGTTTTCCACTTCTTGAATTTGTAAACCACCACCATAATTATTTTAGTTTTACTATTTTAAGCATATATTAGGATTTATATTTTATTCACATGTTTTATTACACAATTTTTATCAATCACAATGATGTTTATCATTTTATGTGTCATATAATGCATCTTTCTTGAGTGTTCTGTCACCTAACCATTGAGATGAACAAATCTTTAAATATTGACCATAGATCTTAAATTTTTGTGCCATGATGTAGTGATCCTCATAAAATTTTATCAACTTTAAAATCCAACTATTAAATCAAGATTACATGCTTCTTTAGATATTTATCAACTTCTGAACTTTAACATTTCAACTTTAAAACACATATATTGATCTTTTGATTTGAGCTCCCACATGTCATTAGATATTTAAAAATAGCATGTAATTTACCTCTATTTATCATTGAACACCAAGAACTTTATCTCATCTCACTTCTTCCTAACACTTTGTAACACATAAGCATTGTCAATCTCTTCAAAGTACCTCGATCTTTAACTCACTAAACATTAGACACTTTGATCTCTTTGACTCCACACACTCCATTTATCTTGATTGTACAATCACATACTCACTATTACATCCTATAATAGATTAATACACTCATTAAATCTTTTTCTGACAAGATCTAATGAATGTGGCACATGTCACTATTGCATTCAATCTCAGGTACTTTTGACATATTGACTTTAATGTGAGTTGTTGGATATACATCACGTGATTAAGAGATAATCATTGATCACAATAAAATAATTATTAAATCAAGGACTTAGTAAATATTAAACTCTTTGATCACTACTCCAAGCTAATAATCACTAGATCAAAGGGGCCAATCTTACACTGATGAGGAAGGCCTAAGTTATAATTTAAATGACCAGTCTTCACCTATATATAGTCAAAATAAATATAAAAATGCCTATAAATTCCATGGATAGAACCCATAGGGTTTTATTGAGAAACCCCAATAATGGATGAGATATAAAATAAATTATTTATGGTCTCATTTCTCTTCATCTAAACCTATGAACAATATATACGAAATACACTTGAAAAACCCATAATAGGTTATCTATCAATTTATTTGAAAACATCTAGAAATAGTATTTGTAAAAGTATGAAAACTTTATATGACAATATTGAACCTTGTGCAATTATAAAACATGACATATATAGTTCCAACTATCTCCCTTTTGACATCAATGATAATCATATTGCGAATATGATTTCCTTACACAGTTTAACATGGTTGATAATAAGCCATCTCTAAATCATTTTCTATCTAAATTGGTTGATGCTACCTCATATCAAGAACTTTTTGGAAGTCTCATCTACCTTACACACACTAGATTCATATAGAAACAACATGAGTTACACTAAAAAGTAACTAAGTGGATCATCTACTCCATTCAAGGTAATCATAGTTTTGGGATTCACTATGTATTAGGGATTAACATTGACTTGATTATATATATATATATAAATTCAAATTGGGCTTTCAATATTTAGAATCACAAGTCTAATTTACGCTATAGTTTCTCCACCGATTTAGATCTAATTAGTTGGTCAATAAATAAGAAAAATATTATTTCTTTATATTATAAAAAGGTAGAATACATATGACCTTTTAACACTTCCACTAAGGTTATTTGGCTTTATGGGATTCTCTCTGAGTTTTTCATTTAGTTTGGATGACCAATAGTCATCTTCTATGAAAACCAAAGCATAATCCTAATCTACAAGAATACGATACTCCATTAAAGGACCAAACATATCAATATTCACCTAAATTTCATTTGATAACTCATCCATAAGCAATTGATTGATCTTTGGTACATTTAGACAAAAGATCAAATTATTGATATATTCACCAAACCCTTCATTGGTAGTAAGTATCTTCATTTGTGGGCTCTTCTTGGGGTTCAAGTAGCTCCATCTTCTTCCTTATATGGGGGATCATATCTATGTACTTGGTTACCTCATCAAGCTTTTGTGCCAAGTCCCAATTATTATACCCACTGAAGCTATGTCACATGCATGAGGATGTTGTGACTTGTTTATTTTACACCTATATAATTAACCTTCCTATGTAATGTTTGGCTAATGCTTATTAATGCAACATTCTTTTATGGAGACAGGCATCTTCCTCTTTTGACTTTTTTTGTTTTTCACGTTTCACTACTCCATATGAATTTTCTCCATTCTTTTGATCTTATCTAGTAAATTTGATTATGGCCTACTCCTATAATTATAATTAGGTGGAATATTTAAAACATTGGTCTTGGGAGGAATATTCTAAACATTAGTTTAGTTCCTCTAACTAATGTATTAGGTGGATTAATTTTACTAATAATTATATTTTTATTTGAATTAAGATATTTTTGATACCAAAATTGTTATTAATCTAATTGGGGTCCCTGATATTTGAAATTTATATTATTTGAACAATTTTTCATTTGGTATATCTATGCTAGGACAGATAAATTACAACATGAAATTTTTCCATAAATGGTGGATAAAGTGATAACGATAGAGTGACATTTATATATTATAAATGGATTGAGTCTAGAAAATAATATAATAATAAGATAAATTGTCTTGAATTAATTGGATGGGAAAATTAAGAAGTGATAATGTAAAAATTTGTAAGATGGTATTGGATTAGCCTATGTAGTGAAAATTTGATGTTACAAATAAAAAGTTATATCTTGTTGATCGATATAGTAATATTAGAAAATAATTTATATTGAGATATTTGATATAGTTTATTAGAGACATAATAATATATCAGGTTGTCCAATATAGTTTTCAAAATAAACATAATGATAACTATTTGGATGACATAGTTTCACAAAGACACATAATTGTATCAAGTTAGCTAAACATTTAGTAAAAAGATTCATGAAAATATATATTGATAGTGAATAGATGGTAAGAATAAAAAATGAAAAACATTAAAATTATCCAACTAGAGGGAAGATAATATTCAGGATACTAGAATATATGCATGAGTTATCATAACCTATAACTATCCTCTTTCTATCAATAGACTGGGACTCAAATAAGGTCATAAACTAGATCCCATGTATATTTTGAAGTTTGGATAAGAAGATATAATAGATTTAGACCTATATAAGGGTGATATATAATAAAATTTCAATAGGAAAGGGTTCTGAATCATAAGCCTATGACATGGGTTACAACTTTCACTAGGGTTCAATCTAGATAAGGGACTATAATAATTATTTTAAATGTTTTAATAAAGGGGTGTGTCAACGATATAATAATGAAATTTAATGAAATTAACTAATTAATAAGGTTATTCTAATCCAAAATAAATAAAATTAATAAACTAATAAGAATGTAATTGGTGTAATGGTCAACTAATGTGCACTCTATGAAACGTAAGGTGATAAACAAAAAACTAAGAAAACATATAGTTATACTAGTTTATTCAATGTATGAAGGAACAAAAGTAAATATGAACAAATATAGTCAAAATATATATGAGTAATATATATATATATATATATATATATATATATATATATATATATATATATATATATATATATATATATATATATATATATATATATATACATATATATATACACATATATATATATACATATATATATATACATATATATATATATATATATACATACATACACACACACACACACACACACACACACACACACACACACACACACACACACACACACACACACACACACACACACACACACACACACACACACACACACACACACACACACACACACACACACACATATACACACACACGCA
Organism: Torreya grandis; assembly: GCA_037957365.1. NCBI lineage: Eukaryota > Viridiplantae > Streptophyta > Pinopsida > Cupressales > Taxaceae > Torreya > Torreya grandis. The sequence goes on from JARHVA010002927.1 coordinate 1,794,486, forward strand.
CATACATACATACATACATACATACATACATACATACATATATATATATATATATATATACTAATAATAAAATAAATGAAATATATTAAGGAAAAATATTATTACCTTTGGGTGAACCTATCAATGCTTCAATATCCCCATTTAGCTCAATTGGAAACTTGAATTATATGTAGTAGGTTGAAGACATAAAATATAAATATCAAATACCTATGTATTGATAGTTTGGAACTCAAAATACTAGGTATACCTATCTGGTTTGACTTATCCTATGGAGATTCAAAGACCATATAATACTAAACTTCCAAGATAAGGGTCTAAACATTTAACTCCAAATACTATTTAGGATTATAAATGTGAGAAGAATAAAATAAAATGAATGTGTTATATCTATTTTGGAATTAAACATGAGCATATATATACATATCCGATACTCAGAACTAAACCTATTATATAAGTAGAACGTATTAGCCATCCATATGTAGTTAGAAAATGTCGAATGAGATAGTGATATATTAGCCATGAAGATATAAAAGTGATGATAAAAGATAGACTTATAAATATATCTTCCAAGTTGATATAACATAGGGAATATAAGTACTAAACATATTATATTGGTCTGGACACTAAAATAGTATATAAAAAAGATAGAAAATATAGATGGAAATTAGATGAAAAGGTGAGACGGAAGGAGACTCAGAGGATGCCATATTGGTAATAATGAAGGTATGATAAAATAGTATGCATACATACCTCAAAAATTACCACAATCTGATCTCACCCCATTATTGTTGTGTCATTTAAGGCATGCACTTAGGGATATTGATGCACTGACAAACCATTGCAAGAGAAACTATCAACAAATTTATAAATTAACTAAAAATGTAGTGTATATCATCATCAGATGAAATATTTTTAAATAATTTTAATAAATGTAGTGTAATGATATTTGGTATACATGGGATTTTTTATTACTCAATAACTTTTTGAATATGGATCTAAAAATGGTTCGAGATATACTAGATAGGTTATAACCATATAATAAATTTGAGGCATGTAAATTTCATCCAATGGTGACTTTTTTAGATGAAGTTCATCACATATTTTATTGGGAAGTGTGAAATAATAAATTATGTGATTCAAAAATATAAAAGTCATTTTATGTGGAAAGAATAAGTACGACATAATTTTTAGCAATGAAATAAGAAGATAATTGAGAAAAAATGTTGGCATTCAAATGTGTTAAAAATATGTTTCAAGTATATTGTGATGGAAGTGGCATAGAAAAATGTTTAGTGATGATTCATGAAGGAAGTAATCTAATATATTTAAGTGATAATTTGATATTAATTATTCATGAATGAAGTAATATCATATATATAAGTGACAAAATGAAGGATAAAAAATGTAAATATTTAGTAAATGATAAAAATTTATATGAAATTGTGCAAGAACTAAAGAAGTGGAGACATTATTTGTTACTTAAATACTTTATATTGAATAAAAACTATTAAGCACTAAAATTTATTAATAATAAACATAATCTAAATTAGATACATATGATTGGGGTTGAATTCCTACATTTTTATTGAAACATATGAGTGGAAAATTAAACAGAGTGGCATATTTATCAATCCACAAAGTTATTTAGTTGATTGAACTAAGATTGAAATTCATATTATTTGATCTTATTAAGAAACCATATGAAAATAATAAGTATTTTTATTATGCATTGAAATATTTTTTATAATAAGTTTTTTAAAAAAAAGTCACCATGCTTGGATTATTTTTATCACTGTGGATTTTTATTCTGGGGAGATGAATTGTGTACACAGATAGATTGAACATGAAAATTTTTAATGAATTATAATCACAATAAAGGTTTAGAAGGTCATTATGGTTATGAAAAAACATTAGTTCAAATAAAAAATTAATGTGTCTTAGTATTTAATTATTTTGGATGTGAAAAATAGTGTTAAACATTGTAGAGTTTTTCGACTAGTGAAAGGGAAAAGACAAAATGAAAGGTTGTATCAATCATTTCCTAATCTTGTGCAACCATGTGAAGATATAAGTATTTTTTTATTTTTTTTATTTTATGTTTACCTATAATAAATGAGAAATTACCAATATTTGCTATAGTCAATATACTTTTAAAGACTAAATATTTTATTTTGTGTGAGAGGAATAGTGATGTGACAATATTGTTAACTTTTATTTTAGGGAGATTGTAAGGTTTCATATTTTTCCATGCATCATATATTCTAAAAGATATGTGAAATATGTTAGAAATTTTTTAATGACAAATTTTTTTGTTTTGAGATTGTTGAAATTGGATCATAAGGAATTATTGTCTTTTTTCTTGGTCGAAGGCCTCTTCTAAAGATTGATGAGAGAATATCCTAACCTTATATTGAATAGGGGCATTAATATGACTGATAAATAGTTTTAAGAGATTATTTTAACTCATTTTTTGATATTATTTATGTGATAATCATTTCAATCATTTAATGAAGTCATGGGAATATTTGTTATTAAATTTATTATAATTATTCAAGTTTCTAAGTCTATTCTCAGGGAGTTTATTATGTTGTAATGTCTATGAAGTTGGTGATACCATTATAATTTATCTCCAATAAATTTATTATCCATAATATTGGTAGTATCATAAGTATTGTTTTTAACCCATTCCTATAGAGATTGCAAAAATATTTAAAATGTTAGGTAGGATTAGTAGTTCCATTATATGTGATGGTCTTAGAAATACTTACAATATCCATAAACATAATTAATGAAGCTAAGGATTCATTTTAAATATTTCTAAGCATATTATATTAAACTTGAGGTCGAGTAATAAGTTTTTCATTGGGATATATAAGGTTTTGAGGAATATGATTTTGGTTTGGTTGACTTTAAATGATTTGTGGTTCTTGATTAGTAACTTGCAAGATGTGGTTTTTAATTCGAAGGATTCCATTACTACTATAATCTTACATAAGGTCTATTGTTGAACCAATTGTTTAAGGACATGTGATGTTTTTAGAGGAGGATTATAATTGGTATTATTATTTTTATTGGAGTTAGGTAGGGTATTATAATTAGGTGGAGGCTCCAAACAATTCTCTTGGGAGGAAGATTTCAAATATTACTTTGGTTTTTTTGGTTGATGTAGTAAGTGGAGTAATTTTAATAAGACTTTTATTTTTATTTAGAGTCTAGATATTTTTTTCATAAATATTATTAATAATATTATCAGGATCTTGTAGATCTAATGTTTTAATGATTTGAACAATTTTTCACTCGGTCTATCTAGGATGTGACTAAGATAAATTACACCATTGTAAATTTCCATCAATGGGGGGTAAATTAAGAACGAAATAGAAGCCAATATATAATTTAAATGGGTTCATTATTTCAATAAATATACTTTGAGGATACATTATTTTGAATAAAAGGTAAGGTAAAACTAATAAGCGATGAGGTAAAAATTAGTAAGATAATATTAGATTCATCTATGTAATGAAAATTTGATCTGGGAAACAAAAAGTTATATCTAGTTGGTAAATATAACACCATTATAAAATAAATTAAATTTAGATATTTGAATTTAAAAATACAAAATAATATATTAGGTTAGCTAAACTAATTAGGAAAATACACATAACTATATCAGGTTGGATGATATAGTTATGTAGAGACACATAATCATATCAATTTAGCTAATACATTTAGTCAAAAACTTCACTAAAATATATGATGATAGTGAATAGATACTAAGAATAAAAATTCAAAAACATTAAAATTATCCAAATAGAGGTAGGATAAGATTAATTTTAATATAATGTAAGCACAAACTAGCATAACATATAACTATAATTTTTCTCTTAGTAGATCAGGAGACAATAAGGTTATATAAATAGAGCCTGGATATTCTTGGAATATTGGATAATTAATTAAAATAACTATAGACCTAGATGATGTTAATTTAAAATGAAATTTCAAGAGTGAAGGGTTCTAAAACCTAAACTCATGGCATGCGATATAGCTCTCACTAGGGCTCAATATAGATAAGTGATTGTGATAATGATTTTAAAGTATGTAATAAATGTAGTGTTTCAAAGATATAATAGGGATATTGTGTGAAAGTAATAAATAACTAATATTAACCTAATCCAATATATATATATATATATATATATAATCACTAAAATAATAATTATATGATTGGTGCAATGCTGTGATGGTCAATCAATTAACACTCAATTCAACCTAAGGTTATAAATAGAAAACCTATATGAACCCTATAGTTGTATTAGTTTACTTGATACTAAAAGTAGAATAATAAAGGATAAAAACATATATTAAAAATATAAAAAATAAATAAATATTATTCTAATAAAAAATTAAATGAAAGAGATTAGGGATAGAGATAATTGTCTTTGGGTAGTCTTATTGATGCTGCAATCTCCCTCTTTGACTCCAGTGTAACTTTCAAATATATGTTGTAAGTTGAAGACTTAAAATTTCAATACAAAGACCTAAATATCCTTATTTTAGGACTCAAAATATTAATTTTACCTATTTGTTTTGACTTATCCTATTTAAATTCAAAGACCATACAAGACTATACCTCCAAGATAATGTTCCAAACCTTTAACTCATCCAAATACTTTTTAGGAGTATAAATGTAATAACATGAAATAAAAATGAATGTATTATATCTATTTTGGAATGAAATATGAACCTATATATACATATAAAATACTCCAAACTAAACTTAAAATCCAAGCCAATGGTATTAGCCATGATGATAGAATTAAAAATTACCATCTAAAATAATACTATATTGGCCATGAAGATATAGTACCAATGAAAGAATATATACTTAAAATTGTATTGACTAGGTTGATGGAGTATATTGAAGATAAGTACTAAACATATTGTAGTAGTCTGGGTGATATAATATTATATAAGGAAGTTATCATATGTAGACAAAAAGTAGATGAAGTGGCAAGATGGAAGGAAACATAAAGTAGGTCATACTAATAATAATTAATGTATGATATAATAATATGTAAACATATATCCAAAATTACCATGAGATAATACCACCCAATTTATGGTGAACCATTTAATTCATACACATAGGGAGACTGATTCCCTAACAAGTACATATAAGAGAAATTCTCATCAAAGTTATAAACTAAAAAATATCAAGCATATATCATTCTGACATGAAATATTTCTCATTCATTTGACTAAATGTAGCTTAATGTATTAATATTTTTTATACTTATAATTTTTATTACTCAAATAGGTTTTGAAGACGATTAAAAACTGGTAAAAGCTATGTTATCTAGGCTATCACTATGGAATACATTTGAGGGGTGTAGATTTCATTGAATGACAAGTTTCTTACAAGAAATTCATTAGGAATTTTAGTTGGGAGTGGGAAACAACAAATTATGTGATTAAAATATATAAACTAGATTTTATGTAGAAATAAGAAGCATAACGT
>JARHVA010002927.1:1805000-1957500 GCA_037957365.1 Torreya grandis
GTTAAAATGAAGAAATATATTTTTTTAAATAATTTATTCCATGAAATTGTCACATATTTAAAAAATAAAGCAATGGGGAAATACCGAAGTAAATTAGTCTAATTGGTAAAGAAATATATAAAGGCTAATTCCAATATAAGTCTAAAATAGTAATTGCAAACATATTGAGAAATATTCATTGGTTCTCATTATTGTTAAAATAATATAACTAAGTGAATTAGGTAAACTCTACAAGGGTTATGGATTCTAGTTGGCAGTAGATCAAGGCCAAGAATGAATCAAAGGTATCATGATTAGGGATATGGACACATGTTGTTAAGTTGATTTGTTCCTAAGTTAAAGGGTAGTATGTGTATTTAACAAAAAATATAGACCTATGTTACTTAAGATATAAATTACACCTATAATTCAATCCAAAAGGTCTCTTAATATTGATTAAAACATGAAAGATGTGCCATTAAATTATTTCCATACAAAGCATTTTTGTCAAGGAATGATTTGATAATAAATGAAAACTTCCTAAAGAATGATTCAATTAATTTTATTCATTCAAACTTGAGTATGAAACCAAAGATTATAAGATACATACATCAATACTTAAGAGTATTTATCAAAGGAGTAACCATTTTTTGTCACCTTGCTAGGTTATTTCCATAATAACATGAGGCTACTAATTTTTACATCTCAAAAATATTATGACTATATCAATATTTAAAACATGAAAACAAATCATAAAACATTTTTCTAAATCCTAGAATAAATTATTATTATTATTATTATTATTATTATTTTTAGTTTCACTATTTCAAAATTCCCATGTTCCCTATTCAAATTAATGAATTAGATGGGTTTATGGCATAAAAACTTAAGTGGGTCTTAGATTTCAACTTTATTATTTTAGTCTCAATTTTGGTTTTACTTATTTAATATGAATGATTAATATTTTAGTATTTTAATTTTGATTTTTAATTGTCATTGTTCTCTTTATGTCCCAACATTTAGATGATTAGTAGAATTCAAAATAACCTAGGTGATGTTTTCCCTAATCTTCATGAGGCTAGAGGAATCCAAGTGAAAACAACCCACCTTGTCACTTCTATAGATAACTTTCATGACATAACAAGTTAATGGAATCTCATATGATGAATGAATAAAAAGACTTATATTCCCATCCTATGAAATGAAAACCTATGAGAATAGTAAAGTTTTTTCTTAAATGTTATATTTTATTTCCTATAAATTATTAATGTGTCTCCTGTATACATTAACAATTTAAACACCATAGTATTTTTTTTTCTCTTGGTAATTTATTACATCAAATCTATTAATTAAATTTAGTGGTTGACAATTATTTTGGTGAAATTAAAAATTTATAAAAATAAGTACCTTAGATTTTATTGTTTATAATAAATAAGGTGATCTGATTTGATTAAGTTTTAAACATAAAATTCAGGTTTTGTTTTACATGAAAGATTTTTTTCTCTCATAGCCACTCTAAATTGCATAAAAATGTGCCCTTTAAGGCATAATTTCATGTAAATAGAGATTTATCTAGATATTTTTATTAAATTAAATATTTATATAATAGAAACAAACAAAGTGTATGCACCTATTTTTTTTATTTTTTTAATCATTTTACTGAAGGTTTCTCTTATAAGGTCTTACCAAGCCATCATACCCTTGAGTGTATGTCCTAAATACTACACCAGGAATTAGGTGGGATTAGATTGTTGTAATATTTGAGATATGTTTACATATTATTTTATCATACATTACTTAGTTTAAGTTTGACATCCTTGATTCTCTTATTGTCTCACCTCTCCATCTACTTTATCTTCACTCTTACTAACCACCCTATATTTCTAATGCATTGGATAATATACTTTTGATTCTTATCCTTGTTACTTGTATTATATTAACTTTGAGAATACAATTATGTAAACTAATATCCTTATTAATTAGACCATCTTGGTTGATATCATCAGCTTAGAGTTTTAGGTTAGTATTTTGTATTATAGATGTATATATAGGTCATATTTCCATTTTCATATATATAAAAAATTCACATATTTTGTTTTATATCACATTTAATATATTAATAATTGTAAATATGAGGCAAAAATGAAGATCTTATTATTAGGGTGTAGTCTTGCCTAAAATTCTTCAAAGCTAAATATGAAGAGACATGTTAAGGATATGTCACTATATCTAGATTAACTAAGGATATAAAGGTATTATTATTTTTATTCGAGGTATTCATCCTAAAAAATAATTTTAAGAGTTCCAGTTTATCTAAATAGGAGATTGATGCACTAACAACTAATGCCAAAGATAAGTATCTATATCATTATTCTCTTTCATATTCTTATATTTATATTGGATGTGGTTTTTTAAAACTATATTATCATAAAATATTATACCAAATAATTTTTTATAGATATAGGGTTTCTTGGGATTGACATTAACACCTTAGGTTGCATATATAACCCATTTGTTGACCATTGCACCTCTTAATTTCTTTTTATTTTAATACGTTGCAACTATCTGGGATTTAGGTTACTCTTATTATTCATTTATTTTCATGTGGTGTCCTTAATATGTATTTGATATAACCCATTATTACCATTACTATATAATTTTATTCATTTTGAGGACTAGTGAAAGATATTATGATTTTAACTATATTGGTTATTCAATATAAATTTCAGCCAACTATATCAGCCATACAACAAAGCCCTTTCCTACTTTTAATGGTGATACCATCCACCATGATATATCTCAACCTAATTATTATATGTTATACTAAATTATACAAGATTATAACATACACAAATATTAAGACACATCCCTACAAGGTCCCAAAATTACTTTACTTTCCAAATCCATATCTACTTGATAGATATATCTAATATTCTTATATTTATATTGGATGTGGTTTTTTAAAACTATATTATCCTAAAATATTATACAAAATAATTTTTTATAGATATAGGGTTTCTTGGGATTGACATTAACACCTTAGGTTTCATATATAACCCATTTGTTGACCATTGCACCTCTTAAGTTCTTTTTATTTTAGTACGTTACAACTATCTGGGATTTAGGTTACTCTTATTATTCATTTCCTTTCATGTGGTGTCCTTAATATGTATTTTATATACCCCATTATTACCATTACTATATAATTTTATTCATTTTGAGGACTATTGAAAGATATTATGATTTTAACTATATTGGTTATTCAATATAAATTTCAGCCAACTGTATCAGCCATACAACAGAGCCCTTTCCTACTTTTAATGGTGATACCATCCACCATGATATATCTCAACCTAATTATTATATCTTATACTACACTATACAAGATTATAACATACAAAAATATTAAGACACATCCATATAAGGTACCAAAATTACTTTACTTTCCAAATCCATTGTGATGGAGAGGATAAACAAAACAAACTCTCACTTTACCCTTGTTTCAATACAAGTATTTGACAAAGCTTATTGACTCCACTATCTCATTATATAACTCAAAGGTTTCTTACAATATTTATGGTTTTTAGGATCTTAAGCATGCTCATAAGATTCTAAATGTTGCCCTAAAAGCATATTTCACATCATATACAACTTATTATTTTGCACATAGTTTTAATAGTTTTTTTTAAGGATTTTTCTTCTAGTACAGTATTGTACAGATGGATTTTGATAAACCACTAATAAAATATGACACCCTAAATCATTTTTCACCTATCTATAAAGTTTTAACTCCAAAAGCTGGTTGAAAGACCATTTTTTGGTCCCTTTTAGGTCACTATTTAGGCCTCATTAGGCCTTCTTAACCTCTATCTACACACAATCCTTTACAATTATATGTATCCATACAAAATCAGGTCAAAACCTCAAAAATATCTTGTAACACATGATCATATATCAAAGAACAAAATTTGAATAATTTTCATTAGTGTAAACTCATTGTAAACACATTTTTCTTCCAAAATCCTAGTTTAGGGTTAGTTGTGTCTATAGGGACCTAAGAGCTAATAATTTGAGGTTTTGGATTATATCAAGAGTTTAAAACCACTATGAATGTTTCATATGTTATATGAAAACTACATATACCTGATAGAATTATTAGTACTATATCTTAATGCTTATGTTCCACTATGTATGTAGACATAGTATGCAAAATTCAAGAACATAGTCTTAATGGTTTAGAATCAAAAAAGGGATTTGTCAACTTGATGAAAGATTGAAAAGGATATATGAAAAATATACCCAATTTTTATAATCATTACCCACTCCATTTTTACCTTGCTATCACATTCCATTATATTTTATATGTCACTGTATTCACTTGCATTAATGTCTAAAGATTGTATTGTACTTCAAGGTAATAAGTATGAAAAATATTCATAGTAAATTAAAAAAATTAAAGAATAATATAAAAAACATACCAATACCATATCAAAAATTATAGGCAAATTTTTAATTAGATCTTCCTTCATTGAGCATTCTAACACAATCTTTCTCCATGGTCATATTCAAAATAATGGAGTTGTAGTCAAAAAATATCAAAATTGAGAGTATCCATTCACCATGTTTTGGGTTTTTAACCCTATATTTTAAAAATAAATAACTAAAAACTTCTATAATACCAAAAACATACCATTTTTGTATCAAGTATAACCACTCTAACTAAATTTGGACCTTCCAACGGTCACTTGTAAGAAAGTTTACACCTTGACACAAGTATCAAGATTGATTTTCCATACATGTGTGACCTATGCCCATGTATATATACCCATGGTGTTGTTATAAATATTACCTAATCATTTTAAAACTTCATGATCCATGAAATTTTCATAAAAATCCTAAAGCATACTTACCAAATTTAAAAAATTAAATTGTGAAAAATGGTGGGAAAATTCCAATTTGAAATTCTAACCTACTCTAGCACTCCTAAACACTTTGAAGACATTAAAATTTGTGTTATAAGAATCTTAACACGTCTCAAACACCCTAAACAAGCTAATTGACCATAAAACACTTTCTCAAACTAAAATTGCTTAAACATCATCAAGATGAGTCATCCTGAGTAAGATGCTCTTGCATCATACTACTAAGGTGAAAAAAGAACTTTCCCTAAAAGTTTTGAAATTTTTTTATTACCTCATCCTTAGTATATCTTTTTCATGTTGACTCCATATATGCAATGGCACATCCTCCTAGATCTCAATGTCTATGAATGACATATAGACCTCCTTGTGATTTGATCAATGCCAGCTTGATTTATCCTTTGAGGTTATCTACTTTCACATTGATTTCCAACCTAACCATCTTCAGATTATTGGTGTTATCCTAAAAAAACCTACACTTTGAACACATAATTCAATCAAAAAAACATCCTACTTGTCATCTTTGAAATCACACTCCTGCTCTTGCATGTTTGTCCTTGCTAATCTTGGATCTATTGCCTATTAGATTATTTATAATGGTTCTAGATTCTTTCCTAAAATAACCTCAACCTCATTATTATCCTAATTTTATTATTTACTCTTTAATTAAACATTGAATTATCTTTCCATATCCAACTCTCTCAAAATTCTAACCTTCTCAACAAAGTCTTCTAGATTATATTTGCTTTGTATGAAGGAGTAGTGATGGGATAAATATACAAACATATTCTCCAATTATTAATGTTTAAAAAAATAATCATCTTGGGATGACTGTAAGCTCTCTTTTCTACTTACAATCAACTTCTCAGAACTCTTGGTAATTATTTCACCTTCTTCTCCTATTGGCTTGACAACATGTACTACATGGTTTTCACCTTGGATCTTGATTTCAACTCTCATATTATTGTCCTCATTTTTGTAACTAAATTATTTGGGAAATTATTCCTTCTCTTAAAACATCATGACACTACTTGTTCTTGGTGTCTCCTTCCATGGTTGACTATATTTTAATGGGTTTAGTGTGTGCTTGTTGCCATCCTTCTCAATGGTGTAAGTGTTGGCTCTCCCATCATGCATAGATTTCTTGTCATATTTCCATGCTATACCAAGGATGATTTGGAACACATAAATGGTAATAAAATCACACAATATTCTATTCTTATAACCCCAATCTATAAATCTACATAACATTGTTCATTCACTAGGAATTGGTGACTATTTTGAATCCAAGTGACATTATAAGTAATTAGATGCTTGATACTTTCCAATCCTAGTTTAGACATCATAAAATAATATAAAATATTATACATACTACCATTATCGACTATAAATTTTTAGAACTTACCTTTTCTCTTGGATATGGTCTTAAACAACACCTTCCTTTGTGGTGGTTCTCTCCCCTCATATCTGGTCTTCAACAGAACTCTCTTCATCAACAAGTTTTCCCTTATTTCAAGCTCCTCCACATAGTTTGTAAATGAATATACACTCTCCCATTCTTATTAAACTACTTGGATTCTAATCTCACTCCAAGAGCTACCACTTTGGACATCTTGAGGATACTCATATGACCTATGTCCTACAAATTTGTTGCACTTGAAGTACTTTCCTACAAACCAATAGTTGCCTCTTTTACCATATTATATTTCACCTATATAACCATATCCACCTATAGTAAATTGATTTGAACTCTCAAAACTACTTCCAACTTCTTTGTTTTGACCTTTCCATTGAATTTTATTACCTAGTTGTCCTCTTCTTTATTGTTGGCCTCTACCTTTATAGCTTATACCATATATACCTCTATTTAGTTGACTTTGACTTTTATAAAAAATTTATATCCTTAATGTATATTTATAGGCCTCCTAAAATATTCTAGGTGAGAAAATACTAATATCATCCAAATTGACAAACTTTAGGCCATTGATGTATCTACAAACCTTCTCTCCATCTTCTTCAATGTGTCTTGCTCAGATGGTGAACTTGTATAGATACTATGTATACTATTTAACCATTATGTCCTTCTACCTAGTATTTTTAATCCTCGTAAACAAGTGGGTCTTATAGTCCTTAGGCATGAATTTGACTTTCATCTTGGCCACCATTATATCCCATGACCTTATCTTATCTTTTCACCTTATTTTCTCTTCCTATATGCCATCCCACCATAAGGATGCATGACCCTTTAGCCTTATTAATTTAAAATTTAACTTATTTGTCTCATTAATCTCTTGATAATTGAATTATTATTCATGGATATGATCTAATCAACCAACTCTTCCACATTAAGACTACCTTCATACATAGACACCTCCATCTTGGGTTTGGAAGTGACTCCAAGTACTTATCTTATGGATATTTATTCCACTCTACCTTAATATCTTTCCTATAATACTTATTAGTGAGGAATATCACCTTTCCCTCACTTAAATCATCCCTGTTCATCTCCCTTTTTTGAGCCAACTCCATGTCTTCCAACCTTACCTATAAGTTTTTCACTTCCATTACCAATGCATCAACTACTTTCAACCTTATTTGGGATGATAATACTCATCATCCTCTACCTACCATGTTTCCTTCATACCTTACCAATATATCTTAAAATATGATACCAAATGATGCAAATGATAAACAAAACAAACTCTCACTTCACCCATGTTTCAATACAAGTCTTTGACAAAGATTCTTGAGTTCACTATCTCATTCTATAACTCAAAGGTTTCTCATATTTTTTATGTTTTTTGGTATCTTAATATTTCTCATAATATTATAATTACACCCCTAAATTCATCTCTCACATCATATATAACTTCTTATCCTTTTGCACACAATCTTAATAGCCTTTTTTAAAGATTTTTATTTTAGTATGGTCCTATAAAGATATATTTTGACAAACTAATGATAAATTTTAACACCCTCTATCTTTTTTCACCTCTATATTAAGTTTAAATTCCAAAATCTACTTGGAAGACCCTTTTCTAGTCCTTTTTAGGTCACTATTTAGGCCTAATTAGGTATTCTTCACCCCTAGCTACACATTGTCTTCTACTATTGTATGTATCTATATATAATCAAGTAAAAACCTCAAAAATATCTTGGAACACGTTATAATATATAAAATTGAAATTATTTAAGAAGTTTCATCTATGGAAAATCCTTATAAATGTATGTCTTCCAAAACCCTAGTTTAAGGTTGGTTGTGTTTACAGGGGTTGACATCTAATAATTTGAGGATTTGGATTCCATCAAGAGTTTAAAACCACTATGAAAATTTCATAATTTTTAATATAAATACATACACCTGATACAAATATAATTATTCTATCTTCATACTTCTATTCCACTGATCATTCTTGTTTTTGTTCCACTGTGTATGCAAACACAATCTATAGGACCTAAGAGCACAATATTGAGGGTTTAGACTCTAAAAATGGGTTTTAAAACTCATTGAAATATTTAAAATGGACTATGACAACTCCACACATGTTTTGGAATCAAAACCCACTCCATTTGTTACCCTGGTATCATGTTCCATCACATTTTGTATGTCATTGTACTCACTTGCATTGATGTCTACATGCCTATATTATCCTTCAAGTAAGAAGTATGAAAAATATTAAAAAGAAACACACAAAAAGGTTTTAATAATCATATTAAAAAAATAACAATACGATATTAAATATTATAATCAAATATTTAATTGGATCTTTCTTCATTGAGTATTCTAACATAGTCTTTCTCCATGGTCATATTTAGAAAAATAGAGTTGCAGTCAAAACATATCAAAATTGAGAGTCTCCATTCATCATTTATTGGTTATTTAAGCATATGATTTAAAAATACATCATTAAAAAATTATATAAAACTAAAAACTTACTATTTTTGTATCAAGCATAACCACTCTAACTAACTCTTGACCTTCCAATGGTCACTTGCAAGAAAGTTTGCACCTTGGCAAAAGTATCAAGATTGATTTTCCATACAGTTGTGACATATTCCCATGTATATAAACCCATGGTGTATTTATTAATCTTAAATACTAATTTTACACCTTATTGACCCCTAAAATGATCATAAAACTCCTAAACCATGCTTACTAAATTTAAAAATTTAAATTGTGAAAATTGGCAAGAAAGTGCCAATTTGAAATTCTAACTTACTCTAAGACTCGTAAACACTTGGAAAACATTCAAAGGTGTGTTATATGAATATTAAAAGCTATAAAACACCCTAAAAAATCTAATTAACCATAAAACTCTTGTTTAAACAAAAGTTGGTTAAACAACATCAATATGAACTATTCATCATATCATGGTAATGTATCTCTTCAAGATGACACATCATATAGTGTTTGAGATAGACGTGAAATTTGCTTACCACTTGGTAATCATCGATTTATAATTAATGATGTATTATATGCTCTAATATTTAATTAAAATTTATTGTGAATAAATAAGTTACTTGATCAAAACCTTATGGTTGAATTTAATCATAAAAATGATAAAAAATTATGTCTCACTTGAGACAAGTCACAAAGCTCAAAAATTACTGCAAGAGCTTCTAGTTTTTCTAAAAGGTTTCATCTTGATGATTTTCAAAAAGATAATCAAGATCTAAGTGTCAAATATATGCTAATGTGAGAAATAAGAAATATAAAAAAATAATTTATGGGTACCTAATTTCATTAAGTATAAAAAAACATGGTTAGAGGCCTTCCTTAGAAATATACTTGGAAATAGAAGCCTTCCTACCAAAAATATCATGGGAATTTTGAAAAATATAATGATTATTAAAATGAGGATTTTTTACACTACATAAACAATTCAGTAGATATTTCCTTCAAATTAAATATGGTAAATGGATTCTAATTGGGCAAGGAAAAAGACTAGCTAAAAATATTAATTTCCAAATTTGAACTATTCATCATACTTTGGTAATGTATCTATTAGAGATGACACATAATATGGTTTTGAAGATAGAGGTGAAATTTCCTTACCACTTGGTAATCATGGATGTATAATTAATAAAATTATATATGTTTTAGGCATTTGTTGGATATAAACTTTATTAGGGGGGAAATGTATCGTTTCATTCAATGGCATGTAGACAAATTCCTCACATCAATTAACACCATGGGGATAAATTCCCTCCTCTATCATTAGGTAGATATAACTTTATAGAAAATTAAAAATGGAAAGTACGGAAAGAGATATTCATAACTATTTAAAATAATAATGTTATTTGTGGGGATTTTATACTTTTAACCAAAAAGTTTATAAAGTAGATAGAGATGAAATAAATAGAATGATGGGAAGAAGGGTAAACTATAAATGAAAGGAGAAAGGAATAATATATCTAGTTAAACACAAATGTCACTACGATAAAACTTGAAAAGATGAAAGATAACCCTAGGTAGTTAAACACATAGACTCATTACAATGGCCCAAGATTTAATATTGTAACATGGGAAGCCTTTACAATATAAATGGGATATGAAATACATATTCTTGACATTGTAGACACCTAAAACTACCTACCAATAACCAAGATTTTGACCACTATCTATCAAAACTCACAATTTAGCTTAAAATTAGTAAAATAGATTAAATGGTTCAAATTTTCTATATACAAGTGCCATTTTTTTCCAGCATACCACTAAATGGGGCAATGTAATTTATGAGAGAGCTAACTTTGATTATATCATTTCGAGTCAAAATGACATTTTTCATACTTAGGTGTTGTGGATTGCTCTTTTCTACCAAATTTCTTGCAAAATACATGTGCTTTAAACATGATTAACCAACTTTGATGTAAATCTTGGTACTGAGATAGTTTTGGATTTATCATTTCAAGTTTCCATATTATGTTTTAACTATTTTTGGGTTAACATTTATCTGTATTTGTAGGTCCAGTAGCAATATTTCTATCGCACTATTTGATAGTAGTGATATTGTAATCCAAATACTTGATAGTAGTGATATTACAATCTTTCAACTTCTAAGTTGTGATATTACAATATTTTTATTTTCTAATAGTGATATTATTAATTTGAGTTTTGGTAATGTTTCTAAATTTCTAGAGATTAACCTAGACCATTAGGGTTAAGAAACAATACCATAACTCTCATAGTTGAGATTTGACCCAAATTGTAGGATTGTGAACATGAATAGAAAACTTGCCTAACCTAAATATAGATATTATGGACCTAAATCACAAGATTGTTAACCTGACTCACATGATTGTAAACTCAAATAGAGAGATTTCTAGCCTGATTAATGATATTATGTTTTCTATTAATCTAACCTAAATAGCAATATTGTCTATATAAATCATAGTTTTATAGAGTCACAAGATTGCTCTGTGGAGTAAAAGGATTGATTAAGTGAAACTTGAGATATCTTTTTTGTGATGTTATTTGTTCAATCTCATAATTTCTTTAAAGCAGGTAGTCATAATCTTATTTTTATAGGTTGAAAGGTTGGTTTGGAAGTTAATTTTGGTGTTTTAACTAATCATACAAACTTCAAATTTGGTGCCTAAAATGAATCTTGAACATGATAAGTCTTGAACACTTCAAACTTTTGGTTTAAAATGAACATGGGTGCTTATTATTTGATTTAGACTTTTTTGTTCAATATTTACAAGTTTATACATCTTAAAACCAAGAAGATAGAAGAATAACACCACACTTTTCAATTAAGTGCTTTAAAATTGAACACATTTTCAATGTTTATATTCAATAGATCATTTCTTAATTAGTTTTGTTTGGTAAAAGGAAATATCATGCATGTATGCTCTCCTATCTATCCTCTTCAGGGAAATTTTGGGATCAAAAGTGCCATCTTTATTATAAAGTGTCTCAGTACAAAGGCATAGAAGAGAAGTTGTCAAGGGTCTCCCCAAGACCCACATGGTTTGGGTGGCCTAGAAACAACCTTTAAAGATCCTTTACTTATGTCATTTATTTCATTACATCTGAGCTTATGAGGGGGACTTCATTACCTCCCATGATTTATTTAAGGAAGCCTTAACCTAGGAATTCATCTCCCAAAATTATATTCAATGCCTCTCCACAAGGGGGTATATAAATTAGGATGTTTGAGAGGTCAAACCACCTCCTAGTAATGGGGCTAATCCCAAGACATATTAACATATTATACATCACACTACACTATTAAAGTGATGGATGTAGCGGTTGTAAAAAGGGCTCAAACATTTTAAAACAAGCCAAGTGTTGTAGACCCAATTGACATGTTGCTTCTCTTGTTTGATAATGTGAAATTTGGTAGACATGAGATCCATCTAAATCATTAAAAAACTTGTTATTTATTTATATCCTTTTTTCATACCTTCTCACTTTAATTTTAATATGATTAGTTAGTTAAATTATCTCTATCTTAGATTACTTGGTTTTTATGTGGAGTGAAAACTTGGTGTTAACAAAAACTACATAACCAAGCACATTGTCCTCAAATTTATTTTAAGAAGGGAGGCATTATGTTTTCCAAGTGAAAAACATATTTTTCCTTTTTAAAAATCATCATCATATACTTTGTGCCATATCTTCCAATTTGGCATAGTTACACTACCCATTTGAGTCTAGACCTTTTACCATATTTTATTTAAGTCCCTCATTGATAGTTTAAATTTAGAATTGAAATCTTCCATGTTTTAAATGTTTATGTGATAAATTGGGTTCACCACTTTGCACTTGACTTGTATTAACTTGATTTCAATTCCCAATTTGAATTGAAGGCCATTTTTAGACTCAACATCATTATCATATTTTGTTAAGACTCAAGTCATCTTGTGCATGGCTCATGTTTTGAGTCCTTGGATACATTTTTTTTGTACCCTCCATCCTATTTCATATTTTTTCTTAGGTAAATTTGATATCACACTTTTGCCTTAGAAAATTTTCCAACTTTGTGTGTGTATATCATTTCAGTTAAGGAGGGTAGTGGTACACTGCTAAAATTGTGTTGGAACCTTTTTTGCCTAGAGTTTTTTAAACAAGCATTTGCCACATATTTTGATTAGTTTAACTTTGTCACACTACTCAAATCATTTTGAAACTTGTTTCATACATAATTTTCACATAATATTATAATTTTTTTTAAACTGCTAACCATTTTGAGTTTTTTTTTAGAACCTTTGTTTACCACAATCATGTCATTCACCTTTACCTAGCTTGTTTGTTAAAAGATCCTAGTTTGAGATATTATTTGGAAAAAAACTAAACTTATCTCCAAATGTATTTAAATTAAAATACTTATCAATCAAGTTTATGTCTAAAATTTAAATGGCTAGTTTTTGTTAAAAGTGTTTCAAATCTGCTATATTAAAAATCTCATCTTTTAAATTTTAGATTTTCACACCGTTTGGCCAAAATTCCTATCAAATGCTTTGTTTTAGCCTAGATTTTGAGGTTGTGTTTGGCCAAAATACCTACCCACTTTTATTTTTCCTAGATTAGAATGATTTGAAACACTTTAACCTATAATCTAGCATTTCAATTTATGGTCCTTTTACTTGACCTTTTTGTGTGAGACATATAATGTTAGACACTTGATATTAGCTTATTTTATCACAAGTCATTTCATAAATCTTTTTGGATACACATATCCATCATTTTGACCGAGTTAGACCAAGTTTAAACTTTAAATTTTTAGACATCTCATTTTTAGAATTTATAAAACTCTATTTGTGAAACATTTACTATGGATACCAACATGTTTTCTTACACTCATAGTGCCCTCATGTACAATCCAAGAGTTATTAATGTGGTTACACAAGAATAAATGGGCCAAAAACCTTATACATATAATGTTGCATATGATATGTGTTTTTATCCATCTTATAACACTCAAACAAGGGCACAAAACCAAGACCCATTGTTTCATTATTTGGTAAATATGCATCCTTTGTCAGAGTAGGATTAAAAATAAACCAAATAATATCTAGATTAAATACCTATAGTGTAAGAACAAGTTCCTTAACAACCATACTATGTTACTGTACCATCCATGTATGATCTTTATTTATTTGAGTGTCACTTATTAGAAAATAAGGATGAAATATTGGTTAGAGCTATATAATTAGGGGATAAGTTTCCAACAAACTTGCCCCATGAGAATTTGTCAAGCCTAGTAAGAATGCCTCATAAAATAATATATAATTAATAGGCTTCTTCTAGAAATCCTTTAACTCTAGTCAAAATGCCAGAGCAAGACCCTAATATGATTTTTGAAGGAAAGGAACTCATGGAGGATCACTTTGTACAAATTTGGATATCATATCAAACATGCTTGAACCTAGCATGTAATTTTAACCAAATGACCATATATAATAGGCCTCTAATTGAATTAGTTCCTTTGATAAGAGTATTAATAGAATTGAATCATTAAGATAATCAAGGTCTAGACCCATTCACACATAACACTTTGGTTGATAACTTGTTTCATACCTCAACCATCGAAGAAGTGTCTTCTGCTTCTATGTAGAACATTGAACAAAACATAATGGATAACACATAAGTAATGTCCAATCTAAACCAAAGCAGTGTATGTATGAAAATCAATAATATGCAAGTGAGTGTACATTTATAAAACCCAATGATATTTTATTAAAATAAAGGACTAGGAGTTTCTACATCCTAACCTTGACCAACAACCTCTACTAATCCTCAACTAGCTGCTTCTTGAAGCGCTCAACCAACAGGATTGGGCAATCAACCAACAACCAGTGCTATGCCTCCATAATAAAATATGATAAATATTACTCAATAGATAATGAGTAATATTCCACAATAATATGCATAATATAACATAAAAATATAATAAAGGCAATCTATATTACCACCTCAACAAGGGGCAACCAATGTTTCACCTCACTAAGTAGCAATGAATATACCTCATCCCTCACAGACCAATATACCAATTCAAAACCAAAATAAGTCTAATCTATAACATACGAATATTGTTTAGCAATAGATGCTTAATCTCTAATAATCATCAACTTTCAAATAGGGATTCATGTAATAAAGAGGTTTCAAAGCTCCTTAGGTACCAATTAGGCAACATTTACCTTTTATGCAGAATGTGCCATTAGTTCAATGATACAGTTTTGGTTCACAAGTACCACCTCAAAAATAAGGTTTGATTAGTCAGAATTAGTTCCTTATTCAACCCTAATAGGCATATTATACCCATATCCCTCCAACCCAACCTTAACATCCCCAAACTCAAGCCTACATATCCAACCCTAACTAGAATATTATACAACCATAAATGAATCTCCAATAATCAAACCCTAATCCACATATACATATTCCTTGTATATTCCCAATCCAAACTAACGTGTCCTAGGAAATACCTCCATTATACCCCAGTCAAAGTGTTCCACTTGTGACTGCCCAACCATTTACCTAGGCCAATGTTCTACCTCAAACTAATGTTAATTACAACAGATGAAAGATGTAATTACTAACATCTAAGATAGGAAATAAACTAATATTTTTACATTGGTTGATGTGTTTCCTTATCCATTTAACATGTAGTACTTATATATACCATTTCCTCTAGTATACGAACCACCAAAATTTAACAAATATAAGGGGAAAAGTGACCCTAAGGATCATTTGACCAAATTATTTATTGCATGATAGGTAATGGCATATAGAAACATATACATTTTATTTTTGTTCCCAAGGAGTCTAAAAGGACAATCCTTGGAGTTTTTTTTTAAGTTTTCCAAAAAAAAATCCTATTTTGATGATTTTTTAGACAAGTTTATACAACACTTTTCATACAATCTCCAGCATGAGATTTATTTAGTTGACTTGATGTAAGCCAAGAAGAAGATAATGATATTTTTAAATTTATCTACAATGATTGGGAGTGATCCAAAACTTAAAAGCTTTAGTTTAAATATAATTCAATAAATAATACCAAAAAATAATAATAATGATATTTCTGAGAAGAGATGTTTTATTCATCAAATTTGCAGATCCAAACATATGCTTATCTTTGAGAAGAAATGTTAGATTTATATTTTAGGTTACATACTAATTTATAAAAAAATTTAAGGTATGAGGAGGATGTTTAAGTTCACCAATATCGATGGATATCAAATGGTTTGACATCCATGATATACAAAAATATAAAATTCAAGGAATTAGTATTTTTAGAAACTTAGTATTTTTAGACTGCACTACTAAAATTGAAATTTAGGGCACTTCCATTTATTTAAATGTTTAAAACCCCACTAATGAAATATATATTCTATCTCACAACACATAACTAATTATTATCTTTCCAATGGTTCAAACGGGGAGTTAAATGGAGGTATGGTGCAAAAGTTATGGATCATGGAAGTTTTGCCATGAATTAGGGTAGAACCGTCACCAAAATTGTCACCTAAAATGTTGCTCAGATCATGACTCCCTCCTTAAGAAGTATTTGTTCTCACTGAATCAAGATTTGTCATCAAGTGTGGTATTTGTGTTTTTATTTGATTCTTGATGCATACTTGGAGTGGACTGTGTTTTTTGGAGCTGTGTAGGGCCTGATTGTTCACCATATTTTTTTGACCATTAGCCTATGGATGGAAGGCTATGGAATTATTTAGATTTTTATCTATTTTATTCCATTGTGTTGTTTGTGTAGTCAAGGATACAACATCAGCCTTTTTATATTCATGTAGCTTGACCACCATGAGAATGAATTTATTAGCATTAATCAGGGAGATAGATGTAGAAGGTGGTACTACTAGTACCCTATAACACCATGTTCCAAGAGTGAGGGTGATCCTTCAAGTTATTGATTCATAGATTCTATGTCAATCATACATGAATGGTTGACTACAGAGTATATCATAAACATCTAGATTCAGAACATCACATAAGACCTTATCTTAGAAAGGTTTTATTGTATATGAGAGAAGACATTGGTGGGTGACATGGAGGTTTCTCCCTGGACTCAACCATCCAATACTATATGGATTTGGGTGAGGCTTTATGGACAAATTTAGGATTTTCATAACATTAGTAGAGATTAAATTATTTTAACTCCCACTATCAAGTATTAAATGTAGAGGCTTACCTTTCACCCATAACTTAAAATGAAACAACCTTTCCTTGTCATCTGGCCTCTCCTCATGGGTCTATGATGAAGCAACAATGGCATCAAGCTCAATATCTAAAATCTCTTCTTCATCCTCTTCAACTGTAGGCTGTGTATGAGGTAAATTAGTAGATGTTGAGGATTGTGACTTAGAAATTAGGGACTTGATGGCTCAACATTATTCTTTGGAGTGAGTTCCATATTTTTGATAATCACACCACTTCCCTATCTTTCCTTCCTTTTTATTCCTATATTGGCCTCATGTTTGACCTTCTTTGTCACTTTTCCATTTTCAAGTCTGATTCTTTGTATTCATTCTTCTATGCTTCTACTCAATCTTCACTGTGAACTTGTATGCCTCACCTAGGGTTTCCAAACTGAAGATTTCCATTTCTCCCTGTATATACCATTGTAGTAGACCATGATATTTTAGAACCTTATGTTTCTCACTTTCTTGAATTCCCAATCTCACAGATAGATAATGAAAAATGTCAGTTTAATCTTAAATACGTTGTTCCTTACATTGGTGAAGTTGTTTCCACTCTATATATAGATCATCATATGCTCTAATGGGGTAGTATTCTTCCTTTACATATTATATGAAATCATCTAGGTAGGTTCTACCTCAAGGCCAATATCATCTGTACTAAACCTCTTTTTGTACACTTCCCACCAATTTTTTATAAGAAATGATGCTTTTAAAAGATAAAAAGTGATCTTCTCTTTATCGATGAATTTATTTACAAAAAAATAATTATCTATAGTAATGGGGATCCCTTTCAAGAAAATTTACCCATAATTTACTAGATAAATGATTAGCTACTATGTTGACTAAAAATTTTCACAATGAGATATCCTGTCATTTACAACTACGATGTGTACATACCTTTAAGCAAATCATTAATAAAGGTTTATTGATCAGGCACACCATTATTATAAAAAGGATCATCAAGCTTACCTTGTATAATCATAATCAAGGTACCGATTTAAGAAATGGCCAAAACCAACACCTAGTCCAAGTGCAAGCTATAGACACCGAAATCGTGTCTACTCCCTTGGTCATCCTCTTCAATTTGACCCCTCAACACCTATCCCTGCATGGTGTAGGGAGAATGACTTCTAAAACTATCACCGTGTCAAAGGCCATGACATGGACAACTGTCAAACCATCAAAAACATCATCCAATACATGCTAGACAAGGGGGATCTCATCTTGGATAACCCAAACGCTCTGGCCAACCAAAACATTGACATCTTCAAACAACCTTTTCCTAACCATCCTCCTAATCAAAAAAATGTCTAGACCATGACCAATGACCCTCAAGACCATAATATATGCATGGTTGACACTGTCTCTTCTCTGATCTCTGACCATCCTCTTCCACAGGTACAAGAATCCTCTTCTCCTGTTAGTCCTCCATTGACCTCTCTCATATTGAAGGATGCCTTGACCATACCAACGCCATTAAGCCCACATTCATCCTTCCTCCCACCAATGGAGGACCCTATCCTTCTTACTCCTCAACCACAAGTAGAGGGCATGATCATTCCTGCCCTCTGCCCTCTTAAGGAGCCACACTCTCCTATTTCTTCTCCACCAAGAGAAGAACCAGTCTCTTCACCCATTTCGACTGAGGAAGACCCAGTCATGGTTTCCTCTTGTCTTTTGCCTGAGATTGCTACATCTCACTCACCGTCATCCACATCTGAACCCAAACTCATATCTAACCTCACATCGCACAATGGTGGCCCTCAACCCAAACCAAAGAAGGCCACTAAACCACACTGGAGGACTCCTCCCCCACCTTCTTCATTACCTTCAATTTTGGTCCCACATCCATCCACTTTAATAGGAGTGCTTCCTACCCATACTTCACAGGGGCAAGTCACCTCCATTGTCCCCTCAAGCCATCAGACATATATTTCCTCCAAAACATCCAACACCTTTCACCACAAAAGTGCCATCTTCACGTGTGGTTACACCACCCATGAAAATGATGGTACAACCAATGCCTCTTATGCCTCTCAAACCAAATTCATCAACCCCCACTACGACAAGACACACAGACCCATTAGCAAGTTCTTATGCCCTGCTGTTACAGCAATTGTTGCAGTCTTCTCGCATCAATCTCCTGCCTCTTAAACCATATCAATCCCTCAGGCCAAAACTTCCCTAGTTTGATGACACTCAGATTTGTGCATATCATCGCACACCTAGGCACGACACTGAGCATTTTTGTGCCCTCAAGGTTGTTGTTCAACAATGCTTGGATAAAGACACCTTTCTTCTCGACCATACTATCAACAAACCTTCAACACTGCCTCACTCATCAACTCTCGAATCAAGACCATCTTGGTTTGACAACTCTAAATTTTTTCACTATCATCAAAAATTGGGACATGACACTGAGCATTGTTGTGCTCTTAAAGCTATCATTTGTCAACTCCAAAAAAAGGATCCCCTTCCCATCAAGGATCCTCTTGACCACCCCTTCAATAAATTATCAACACTGACCCATGCTTCTCAAACCTCGTCACCTAAATTGGGATCTCCACCCCAGACTATGGTCCCTTTGGTGCCTTTAACCCCCTTATTCGACATCAACATAGTTAATCTGACCACCAAGCCTCAACCAACCTTGACCAATCTGCCAAACATTCTCCCTAGCTGCTGGGGGAATTCAACATTCATCCAAGCCTCGACCAACCTTTCAACCCAGTCTCGACCAAATATCAATAAATCTTTTAATCCTAAACCTCGACTATGCCTCAACCAAGCCTCGACTATGCCTTGATCAAACAAACATTCAACCCGACCTCAACCAGACTGTCAACCAAACATCAACCAAATATTCGACCGACCATTGACCAAACATTCGACCAGACATCGACCAAACATCAACCAACCTTTTAATCACATCATCCAACCCAGCATTGACCAAATATCTATCAACCTCGACCAAATATCAACCAAGTCTTGACCAAGCTTCAACTAAGCATCGACTTTAACCAAGTCTCGACCAAATATCAACCAACTTCTTCAACATCGACCCCAAACTTCAACCAAACCTTGACCAAACATCAACCAACCTTTTTAATCATAACATCAACCAACTCCTTCAACATCAATCAACATGTGACCAGTTTGGAACGAAGCAAATGAGGCAAGTTTGCTCCTAATTGATTCAAACCTTGCATCATAACACAAGCATGGGTCAGGGACTTATCAGAACCTAAGCCCCCTTTATGCGTTACCTCTTCGACCAGTCCACTATTAGTCAAGTAATTATTCACTTGACATTTAACTTGAGCTCGATCCCTTAAGCAATCCCTATCATTGTCATTCCTATTCTTTTTCAACCCTTAACTCTGCAAACAACAGTCAACCCTTTTGTCAAGCATAACTGCTTTGTCCTAATAAAAGGGAAACCCTCTAAACCTCTATAGTCAAGTCCATGACCAAAAGTCCAGTCAACAAAAAAAATCAAAAAACTATAAAAGTGGGATGCATATTTCAAGGTCATAAAACTCTAAATGTAGACTACTCCCTCGAAGGATAGCTGCATCATCATTGCTTTATTTACTAGACTGCTCTCTTGAAGGATAGCTAGGCCAAAGTCATATCAAAAAACATAAAAAGCAGAATATAGACCACTCCCTCGAAGGATGGCTATGCCTAAATTTTGTTACATACATATCACTATCTCTAAAGCTTCCCACATCGATCAGCTTCACAACATGACCGCAACACAAAACCACATCCCATCATAGGCTTCCTGCATCGATCAGTCTGCACACACAAAAAAAAAAAAAGCTAACTGACAAAACTATAAAGTCATGGACTTGTCTATAGTCGTTCTCAAGGTCACCAATAAAAGGGGCAAAGTTGTTCCTACCAAAAAGGGTTCCCCCTTCCATCCATATCACATAATCAATCCTATCACCCCAACATACTCAAGGGATTTCAAGCTCGCTTAACGTCAAGTGATTCGATTGCTTCTCTAACATAACCCATGGTCAACGATGTAATGCATGAATGGGGCTCTTGGTTCTAACAACCCCTATCTATGCTGTCATTCTAGTCCATGTCAATGAAAAAGCAATTTGCCTTTCACTTTTTTTTCACACTTTGGTCACATCCAACCAAATCATTTTGCGAACTCAACCCAATCAAACCAAAACATTTTCAGACCACCAACATGACCCAGTCCATTTCATATAGTTTCTGTGGACACCAATACACATGGAAACTATTGACCAGACATAATTTATGTTAAGCATAAACCATTACTTGCTAAAGCATAAATAGACTCAATTCATTTTTAGCATACATCCATCATGAATATCGAACATTGCCAGGGATGAAAGACCACTCAACCAATGTTACAAA
Source organism: Torreya grandis (assembly GCA_037957365.1). Taxonomy (NCBI): domain Eukaryota; kingdom Viridiplantae; phylum Streptophyta; class Pinopsida; order Cupressales; family Taxaceae; genus Torreya; species Torreya grandis. The sequence continues at coordinate 1,826,471 of JARHVA010002927.1, forward strand.
ATACACCATCACACACTATGGAAAAGGCTGTAACATCATCTTACCTTTCATCATTTCATCATGACCAAGAGCAATCATCAACCATTTTGCCTCTCAGTATAAACTACATTGGTTTGAGGCCCTAAGACTAGGGCTATGTAGGCAACACTCAGATGACATGACGTCTTCTGGGGTTAGCTTGACCACCCTCATTTTTTCATCTCCTTGATGGAAAAACTGTTCTTTCCTTTGACCAATTCTTTGTCCTTTCACCATCACCTTGACCATGACCACAACCAATCTCTTCAACCACATTGACCCTTTTCCTCCCTTTTAGGGAGAACTACATTGGCCTGAGGCCCTGACAACATGGGCTATGTAGGCAACACTCAGTCTTCTGAGGTTAGCTCAGCCACATTCTTTCATCTGTCCATTCATTCGACCAACCTATCTCGACCCGCCTCGACCAATGACCATGGAGATCATGTCTATCTCCTCTGACCATGACCACTTCCAAGACAAACATTGCCTTGTTTTTTTTGCATGTATGGTACCTCATGAATGGTTAGCAAAATTATGCGCAGACTATTTATGACCTTCACAAGTATAGGATCGTAAGCTAGTTGATCCCCACTACTTGTGATATTTTCATATTTCTAAGAGCACTTCTTGATCCTGGGATACCTAGAATATGATGACCATTCGAGCTTTAGCTTAGATTGAATAACCCAATCAGCTACAACCAAATGTTGGGGCCCAGTTATTTCAATTTTGGTACTCATCGACCCTCGACCTGCGACAATTTGACCCGACCATCTTGTGAAGTGGTATGCACGCAATCTCGACTTTTGTAGCATTCACACTCACCCTTCACCATCCTCATCCACTTTTTGTCAAATCGGCACCCAATTTCAAGTTCCCTTCCCTTGACTCCCACTTTGAGGGGGAATACCTCATCCCATAATCGAGGCAACCAACCCTCCTTTCATTTGTGTCTTGTAGTTCACTTGAACAACCAACAGGATGAAATCAACCTTATCCCACACCTAGGGCAACCAAATCCTATTTTTGTCTTGCAGTTTGTCAAGAACAACCAACAAGACAAAAAGGGGTAAATATAGACACCGAAATCATGTCTAACCCTGGTCAACTCCCCCTTTGGTCCCCTTTGTCCTGTTCCACTTCTAACCATGCCTAACCTATGTCTTATTAATTTAAAATAATTATCTTATTCTAAATTAATAATTTTTTCACCTCTCCTTGCCACCTCACCACCCTTGGATGCCCTCTTTGGATTCCATTCCTCAACCCATGCCAAGTGTTAAATGCCTAAACCCCATTCATGACCTATTCCAACTTCTCTTCCCCTCTTTCCCACGCCTATTAAGCCACATTTGACCATTTCTTCCCCTAGCCCACTGACCTGGTAGTTGGGAAAATCGATAAAAGGCTATTTTTAGCCTTTTTCCTAACTTCCAGCCGCTGACATCGGTCAACTATCGACTGACATCATCGATATTGCCGGTGTTGGTTACCTTCAAAATGGCATTCTGTCTCTAGAATGTGGATTAGACTCTTCAATCTTTCAATCCGATTTTCCAATCTCATTTTCCACTCCTTCAATCATTTGCCTTTTGACCTTCAACAATCAGCCAATCTTCCAGTCTTCAATCCACCAGACCTTTCATTGTCTCTCTCACAAGGCTTCTACACCAGCTACAGCAATAGCAGGGACTCTACATCAGTCTTCTACATCAACAATAGGTACAAGCACCAGCAGCACTCCTTTTACAAGCCATAGGTAAGTATTTTGTTTTTGTTTTCATTTCAGTATCTTCTTTTTAATCTATCTGTTATTCAGCTATCCTAGACTTGACTCCCTCCCGGAAAGGCTAAGAGGCCTTCCCATATCCTTATCTCCCTGTTGGCCTCCTCTATCCCTCTGTCCCTTTTTGACACTCTGTCTATTGCCCTAGACCTCTACATAGACACCTCAAGCCATTTTATAGACTCCCAAACAGACCACAGACCCGTCCACAGACCATAAACCTATCTAAACTCGACCAGACCTCGTCTAAAGACTACTGCCCCGACTGATGCCGACTGCGGAGACCACTTCCCCCACCGACATCGATAGCCTAATCGACATCGGCAGACCTTGACCAACCAATGCTGGTAGCCTAACTGACGTCGGTGACTGTGACTAGACTGATAGTAGCATTTAGGAAAGCATTTGCTTCCATTTCTATTTTAGTCTTTAATCATTTTAGTCTTTTGTCATTCTACCTTTTATCAGACATTATTTTTATCAATCAGTGGGTTGACATCTCTTAAGGAAGTCTTTATACTTTTGGGATTAATCTTTTGCTTGGCAGCCAACCATCTCCTCATCTAACGTCTTCTTCATTTTAGTCTCTTTCTTCCATAGGTGTCATCCTCCACAACAAAAGAGGAGTTCCTGCTATCATCTAAATTTGGTGCACAAGACTTCATCTAGGTACATATAAGCCTTAGACCATTTCTTAGTTTCTCATTTCCTTCTTGAATGTGAAAGCAAAAATCGTAAATCATGTCTACTCCCTTGGTCATCCTCTCCCCCTTGGTCCCCTTGGTCCACTTAACCACTACTAACCTATGTCTTACTAATTTAAAATAATTATCTTATTTTGAATTAATAATTCTTTCTCTCCCCTTGCCATATGACCCTTGACACCTCACCACCCTTGGATGCCCTCTTTGGATTCCATTCCTCAACCCATGCCAAGTCTTAAATGTCTAAACCCCATTCATGACCTATTCCAACTTCTCTTCCCCTCTTTCCCACGCCTATTAAGCCACCTTCGACCATTTCTTCCCCTGACCCACTGACCCGGTGGTTGGGAAAATGGATAAAAGGCTATTTTTAGCCTTTTTCCTAACTTCCATCCACTGACGTCGGTCAACTATCGACTGACATCAGCGATATTACCGGCGTCTGTTTCCTTCATAATGACGTTTTGCCTCCAGAATGCGGATCAGATTCTTCAATCTTTCAATCTAGTTTTCCAATCTCATTTTTTGCTCCTTCAATCATCTGCCTTTCTACCTTCAACAATCAGCCAATCTTCCAGTCTTCAATCCACCAGACCTCTCATTCTCTCTCTCACATGGCTTTTACACCAGCTACAGTAATAACAGGGACTCTGCATTAGTCTTCTACATCAACAACAAGTACAAGCACCAGCAACACTCCTGCAAGCCATAGGTAAGTATTTTGTTTGTGTTTTCATTTCAGTATCTTCTTTTTAATCCATCTGTTATTCAGCCAACCCAGACTTGACTCCCTCTCGAAAAGGCTGAGAGGCCTTCCCAAATCCTTATCTCCTTATTGGCCTCCTCTATCCCTCTATCCCTTTTTGACACTCTGTCTATTTCCCCACACCTCTGCACAGACACCTCAAGCCATTTTACAGACTCCCAAATAGACCACAGACCCGTCCACAGACCATAAACCCGTCTAAACTCGAATAGACCTCGTCCAAAGACTACTACCCTAACTGATGCCAGCCGTAGAGACCACTTCCCCCACCGACGTTGGCAGCCTAACCGACGTCGATAGACCTTGACCAACTGATGCCGGTAGCCTAATCAACATTGATGAATGTGACCAGACCGACATTAGCATTTAGGTAAGCATTTGCTTCCATTTTTGTGTCAGTCTTTTATCATTCTACCTTATATCAGACATTATTTTTATCAATCAGTGGGTTGACATCTCTTAAGGAAGTCTTTGTACTTCTGGGATTAAGCTTTTGCTTGGCAGCCCACCATTTCCTCATCTAACACCTTCTTTGTTTTAGTCTCTTTCTTCCATAAGTGTCATCCTCCACAACCAAAGAAGAGTTCTCATGATCATCTGGATAACGGTGCACATGACTTCCTCCAGGTAAATACAAGCCTTCGACCATTTCTTCTTAGTTTCTCATTTCCTTTTTGCATGTGAAAGAAAAAATCATATAGAAACATTCTGGCACGTCCGATGGGACCCTAGGGTCTTCCTTGGGTTCTTTTCTTTCTTTTCATATAGGGTGCATTAGGTTTCTCTTTTTTCACCTCTTTCTTCTATCTCTTCTTAAAGACATCATAAGCAGGATTAAAAAGAATTCTTCTTTCTTTTCTTGCATCTTAGACTAGTCAAAAATCATACTCTTCAACCCTTTCTCAACTTGTTTTCATCCAAATGACACATTTCGATTGGGGCTTAAAATCTTTTGCATTTCATTTATGCTTGCTTGCATTTCTTAGTCCACATTTAGTAATTAAATTGCATCATGAATTAATCACACTTATGTTACACATCCAAATCACTTGCACAAATCAAACGTCTTAACTCACTTGAGACAAGGTCCGACTGGGATTTCATCACCCAGTGGATACCTTACCCGTCCTGGCAATCCCACTTGGATTTCACCACCAAGGGGAAAGCCCACTCTGTTCTCTGGTAGAGGATAATCTCTAAGGGACGTATATTTTGGCTAAGTGAGACTAGCTTATCACTAGGCTCATAAAGTGAGGGGAGCTTGCTTCTTAGCACCGGGCCACGTACCTAACTTAATACAGACTCTTGAGCACCTAAACAAACCTAAAACCATCTTTAGACTACCTCTTCTAGGACCCATTCTGACAGCCAACCTCCCAAACATCACTTTAAGGCATAAGCCACAGGATTCTAAAACTTGATTCTTAGGATTTAACGCTTAGGATCTGCTTATGTTCTTCATCTTTTTTGTTCTTATCTGCTTGTTTGAGCTAGTGAGGACATTTTCTTCCTTTTTTCCAAGAATATTCAAATTTTTTGAGTTTCTAGAAACCATAATCACCGGGATCAGTTTTACCACCAATGTTAGAAATTGGCATCAGTTATTTGACCGACGTCAGCCATCTGTTCCCATCGACATCAGTTTTTAAACTAACGTTGATCACTGTCACAGTCCTTTCTTTCAAAGCAGCAGCCTTAAAACCCGACCTTTTTAATGTCAAAACCACATTTTGAGTTTCTAAAATTGAAAAAATATAGTTTTTGAAACCTGACCCTTCTTGCCTTGAATGGTTTTGACACACAGTCAAACCAAGGCTCTTCTTGACCAAGCGAGGCATCAACCGCTTCCACCTTCCTCATCCATAACTAGTCCTATAATGGAGTTCTACTCAGAGACTGAAAGAACTCTTACTCGATTGACCACAACTCAGACCCCCATTATCCCTTAAGGGGACCAAGATTTCAAAAGATTCTTGGACCTCAATGTCAAATCCCTCCAAAACTATATCACAAGAAACCAAACGCGAGACCTTTCAGGTGCAGTGGTAATAACATCAACGTCATCCACTACCCAAACCATCATGACTCAACCTATTGTCTTGACCATTAACTCGACCATGGCCAATATGTAAAGTTTGGCCTCCTCATCTATTTTCAAACCTACCTCCATCGGGGTGTCATTACCCCCTCAACCTCACGTAATTCAACCAAGTTCTACACCATACCAAAACTTGAGTGTCTCAACCTCACCCACTCTTGCACCTATACACATGAGAGTGACAACCTATCCTTTTACCAGTGCCACCACTCAACCACCTCTGGCGATATCTAGTCAACTCGTCTCCTCTAATTTCATGGCACAAGCCCCTTTGACCATGACATCTATCCCTATGACGCACTACCCCTATGTTGCACCTACACAAGCGTAACCAAGTACGTCATACACCTCTTCAACCACCTTTCACGTACCCTACAACTTAGGGATTGCCCCACCTGCCAATCCATCAGCTGACATAATAAAAATGTTGATGGACAAGATGTCTAGCCTGGAGACATCCATCTCTGGTTCAAGCAATGCTCTTTCATATGAGCAAGTCTATAGCGAACCCATTCATACTTTTGTGCCCATCCGACCGTATTCCAATCAGTGGAAGCTTCCTAAATTTACTCGCTTTCAAAGTAAGGAGGACCCGCAACAACACCTACGAGCATTCAAACATGCTCGTTATCTTATAGCCCATGATGATGTGTTACTTCTATGCACATTCCCCATGTCACTTTTTGGCCCTGCCCTTGACGGGTATGGCTCTCTTACCAGACATTCTATCTTTTCATTCACTCAACTCACCCAATTATTTGTCGACCATTTTTCTATCAATATCACCAAACAAGTTTCAATCACAGACCTCTACTCTACCCAACAATTTGACGATGAATCAATAGTCAATTCTGTCGCCCATTGGAGAGGCTTGATTAACCAACTCTCCTTCTCCTTTCCTCAACCTGAGCTCATCCAGATCTTTTCTCGAGCATGTGTTAGGCACATATCTTCTACCTTGAGGTTCCAGACATTCTGCTCCTTTGATAAAGCTTTCAACATGGCAAGAAAGCTTGAACTCCGTGCCATCGATGAAAATAAGGTCAAACTGCATAATAAAAACACAAAATATAATGACCCTTCTTCATCAAAACCTTATGCTACCCACTCCCAGTCCAAGGGGTTGGTAAACACTATCATCTTTAGACCATCATCTTCAACAACAACCAACTGACCTCAATTTTCAACATCAGACTACATCAGTAAACACTTCCAACGATGATCCATACAATGTCAATACACTCCAATTGGAGAGTCATATGCCTCTATCTTGGATAAACTTGTCAAGCAGGGGGTCCAAAATCTCCCTTCAATCCAACCACTTCAATTTGACTGCTCAACACCTATCCCTGCATGGTATAGGGAGAACGACTTCTGGAACTATCACCGTGTCAAAGGCCATGACACAAAAAACTGTCAAACCATCAAAAACATCATCCAAGACATGCTAGACAAGGGGGATCTCATCTTGGATAACCCAAACGCTCTAGCTAACCAAAACATTTACATCTTCAAACAACCTTTTCCTAACCATCCTCCTAATCAAAACAATGTTCAGACCATGACCAATGACCCTCAAGACCATAATATATGCACGGTTGACACTGTCTCTTCTCTTATCTTTGACCAACCTCTTCCACAGGTAAAAGAATCCTCTTCCCATGTTAGTCCTCCATCGACATCTCTCATATTGGAGGAGACCTTGACCATACCAATGCCATTAAGCCCACATTCATCCTTCCTCCCACCAATGGAGGACCCTATCCTTCCTACTCCTCAACCACAAGTAGAGGGCATGATCATTCCTGCCCTCTGCCCTCTTAAGGAGCCGCACTCTTCTATTTCTTCTCCACCAAGAGAAGAACCAGTCTCTTCACCCATTTCGACCGAGGAAGACGCAATCATAGTTTCCTCTTGTCTTTTGCCTGAGATTGATACATCTCACTCATCGTCGTCCACATCAGAACCCAAACTCGTATCTAACCTCACCTCACACAATGGTGACCCTCAATCCAAACCAAAGAAGGCCACTAAACCACACTGGATGACTCCTCCCCCACCTTCATCATTACCTTCAATTTTGGGCTCGCATCCATCCACTTTAATAGGAGTGCTTCCTACTCCCATACTTCACAAGGGCAAGTCACCTCCATTGTCCCCTCAACCCATCAAACATATATTTCCTCCAAAAAATCCAACACCTTTCACCACAAAAGTGCCATCTTCACATGTGGTTACACCACCCACAAAAATGATGGTATGACCAATGCCTCTTACACCTCTCAAACCAAAGTCATCAACCCCCACTGCGACAAGACACATAGACCCATTAGCAGGTTCTTATGCCCTGCTATTATGGCAATTGTTGTAGTCTTCTCACATCAATCTCCCACCTCTTAAACCATATCAATCCCTCGAACCAAAACTGACCTGGTTCAATGACACTCAGATTTGTGCGTATCATCACACGCTTGGACACGACATTAACCATTGTTGTGCCCTCAAGGTTTTCGTTCACCAATGCTTGGAGAAAGACACCTTTCTTCTCGACCATACTATCAATAAACCATCAACACCACCCCACTCATCAACTCTCGGATCAAGACCATCTTGGTTTGACAACTCTAAATTTTGTCACTATCATAAAAAACTGGGACATGACACTGAGCGTTGTTGTACACTTAAAGCTGTCATTCATCAACTCTGGAAAAAGGATCCCCTTCCCATCAAGGATCCTCTTGACCACCCCTTCAACAAATTATCAACACCGACCCATGCTTCTCAAACCTCGTCACCTAAATTAGGATCTCCACGCCAGACTATGGTAACTTTGCCACCTTTAACCCCCTTATTCAACATCAACATAGTCAATCTGACCACCAAGCCTCAACCAACCTTGACCAATCTGCCAAACATTCTCGCTAGCCACTGGGGGAGTTCAACGTTCATCCAAGCCTCGACCAACCTTTCAACCCAGTCTCGACCAAATATCAATCACTCTTTTAATCCTAAACCTCGACTATGCCTCAACCAAACCTCGACTATGCCTCGACCCAACAAACATTCAAACCGACCTCAACCAGACTGTCAACCAAACCTCAACCAAACATTCGACTGACCATTGACCAAACATTCGACCAGACATTGACCAAATAATGACCAAACATCAACTAACCTTTTAATCACATCATCCAACCCAGCATTGACCAAATATCTATCAACCTCAACCAAATATCAACCAAGTCTTGACCAAGCTTCAACTAAACATCGACTTTAACCAAGCCTCGACAAAATATCAACCAAATTTTTCAACATCGACCCCAAACTTTGACCAAACCTTGACCAAACATCAACCAACCTTTTTAATCATAACATCAACCAACTCCTTCAACATCAATCAAAATGTGACCAATTTGGAATGAAGAAAATGGGGTAAGTTTTCTCCTAATTGATTCGGACCTTGCATCATAACACAAGCATGGGTCAGGGACTTATTAGAACCTGAGCCCCCTTTATGCCTTACCTCTTTGACTAGTCTACTGTTAGTCAAGTAATTATTCACTTGACATTTAACTTGAGCTTGATCCCTTGAGTAATCCCTATCATTGTCATTCTTATTCTTTTTCAACCCTTAACTCTGCAAACAACAATCAACCCTTTTGTCAAGCATGACTGCTTTGTCCTAATAAAAGGGAAACCCTCTAAACCTCTATAGTCAAGTCCATGACCAAAAGTCTAGTCAACAAAAAAAATAAAAAAACTATAAAAGTGGGATGCATATTTCAAGGTCATAAAACCTATAAGTGTTGACTGCTCCCCCGAAGGACAACTGTATCATCATTGTTGTATTTACCAGACTACTCCCTTGAAGGACAGCTAGGCCAAAGTCATATCAAAAATATATAAATCAGAATATATACCACTCCCTCGAAGGATGGCTATGCATAAATTTTTATAAATACACAGCCTTATTATAAGAAGTTTCCCACATCGATCAGCTTCAAAACATGACCACAACACAAGACCACATCCCATCGCAGGTTTCCCACATGGATCAGTCTACATAAACACAAAAAAAAAAATTGACTAACAAAACTATAAAGTCATGGACTTGTCTATAGTCATTCTCGGGGTCACCTATAAAAGGGGAAAAGTTGTTCCTACCAAAAAGGGTTACCCCTTCCATCCATATCACATAATCAATCCTATCACCCCAACATACTCAAGGGATTTTGAGCTCACTTAACGTCAAGTGATTCGATTGCTTCTCTAACACAACCACTGGTCCACGACGTAATGAATGAACAGGTCTTTTGTTTCTAAACAACCCCTTATCTATGCCATCATTATAGGCCTTGTCAATGAAAGAGCAACGTGCCTTTTTCTTTTTACATCTTGGTCACACATCCAACCAAATTATTTTGCCAACTCAACCCAATCAAACCAAAACATTTTCAGACCATCAACGTGATCCAGTCCATTTCATATAGTTTTTATGGACACCAATAAACATGGAAACTATCGACCAGACACAATTTATGTTAAGCATAAACCATTACTTAATGAAGCATAAATAGACTCAATTCATTTTTATCATACATCCATCATGAATATAGAACATTGCTAGGGATGAAAGACCACTCAAACAATGTTACAGAATACACCATCACACACTATGGAAAATGTTGTAACATCATCTTACCCCTCATCATTTCAACACATGACCACACCAATCATCACCCATTTTGTCTCTTCTCCTAAACTACATTGGTCTGAGGCCCTAAGACTAGGGCTATGTAGGTACCACTCAGATGACATGACGTCTTCTTGGGTTAGCTCGACCACCCTTGTTTGTTCGTCTACTTGATGGACAAACCTTCTTTTCTCCTATTGACCATGACTTAACCTTGACCAAGACCAATCCATACCTTTGACCCTGTTCCTCCCTTTTAGGGAGAACTACATTGCCCTGAGGCCCTTCACACAGGGGTTATGTAGGCAGCACTCAGTCTTCTGCGGTTAGCTTGGCCACATTATTTCGTCTGTCCATTCATTCGACCAACCTATCTCGACCTGCCGCAACCAATGACCATGGAGATCATGTCTATCTCTTTCGACCATGACCACTTCCAAGACAAATGTTGCCTTGGTTGTTTTTGCATGTATGGTACCTCACGAATGGTTAGCAAAATTATGCGTAGACTATTTATGACCTTCACAAGTATAGGATCGCAAGCCAATTGATCCCCACTACTTGTGATGTTTTCATGTTTCTAGGAGCACTTTTTGAGCCCAAGATACCTGGAACATGATGACCATTGGAGCTTCAACTTAGATTGAATAACCTGATCAGCTACAACCAAATGTTGGGGCTCGGTTATTTCAATTTTGGCACTCCTTGACCCTCAACCTACGATAATTTGACCTGACCATCCCGTGAAGTGGTATGCACGCAATCTCAACTTTGTAGTGTTCACACTCACCCTTCACCATCCTCATCCACTTTCTGTCAAATCGGCACCCAATTTTAGGTTCCCTTCCCTCGACTCCCACTTTGAGGGGGAATACCTCATCCATAATCAGGGCAACCAACCCTCCTTTCATTTTTGTCTTACAGCTCAATTGAACAACCAACAGGATGAAATCAACCTCATCCCATACCTGGGGCAACCAAATCCTATTTTTGTCTTGCAGTTCATCAAGAACAACCAACAAGACAAAAAGGGGCAAATGTAGACATCGAAATCGTGTCTACTCCCTTGGTCATCCTCTCCCTCTTGGTCCCTTTGGTCCACTTAACTAGTCCTAACCTATGTCTTATTAATTTAAAATAATTATCTTATTTTGAATTAATAATTCTTTCTCTCCCCTTGCCATCTCACCCTTGACACCTCACCACCCTTGGATGCCCTCTTTGGATTCCATTCCTCAACCCATGCCAAGTCTTAAAAGTCTAAACCCCATTCATGACCTATTCCAACTTCTCTTCCCCTGTTTCCCATTCCTATTAAGCCACCTTCAAAAGTTTCTTCCCCTGACCCGCTAGCCCAGCGGTTGGGAAAATGGATAAAAGGCTTTTTTTAGCCTTTTTCCTAAATTCCATCCATCGACGTCGATCAACTGTCGACCGACATCGATGATATTGCTGACATTGGTTTCCTTCATAACAACATTTTGTCTCTAGAATGCAGATTAGACTCTTCAATCTTTCAATCTATTTTTCCAATCTTGTTTTCCACTCCTTCAATCATCCGCCTTTCGACCTTGAACAATTAGCCAATCTTCCAGTCTTCAATGCACTAGACCTCTCATTCTCTTGCTCACAGGGCTTCTACACTAGCTACAGTAACAGGAGGGACTTTGCATCAGTCTTCTACATCAACAATAGGTACAAGTACCAGCAACACTCCTTCTGTAAGCCACAGGTAAGTACTTTATCTATGTTTTCATTTCATTATCTTATTTTTAATCCATCTATTATTCAACTAGCCTAGACTTGACTCCCTCTCAAAAAGGTTGAGAGGCCTTCCCATATCCTTATCTCCCTATTGGCCTCCTCTATCCCTCTGTCCCTTTTTGACACTCTTTCTATTGCCCCAGACCTCTGCACAGACACCTCAAGCCATTTTACAGACTCCCAAATAGACCACAGACCCGTCCACTGACCATAAACCTGTCTAAACTTGACCAGACCTCGTCCAAAGACTACTGCCCTCACTGACGCCAGCCATAGAGACCACTTCCCCCATCGACATCGGCAGCCTAATTGACATCGGCAGACCTTGACCAACTGACGCCGACAGCCTAACCGACATTGGTGACTGTGACCGGACTGATAGCAACATTCAGGTAAGCATTTGCTTCCATTTTTGTTTCAGTCTTTAAACATTATAGTCTTTTATCATTTTGCCTTTTATCAGACATTATTTTTATCAATCAGTGGGTTAACATCTCCTAAGGAAGTCTTTGTACTTCTGGGATAAAGGTTTTTCTTGGCAGCCCACCATCTCCTCATCTAACGCCTTCTTTGTTTTAGTCTCTTTCTTCCATAGGTGTCATCCTCCACAACCAAAGAGGAGTTCTCATGATCGTCTGGATAATGGTGCACATGACTTCATCCATGTACATACAAGCCTTAGACCATTTCTTCTTAGTTTCTCATTTCCTTTTTGAATGTGAAAGCGAAAATCATATAGAAACATTTTGGCATGTCTGATGGGACCCTAGGGTCTTCCTTGGGTTCTTTTTTTTCTTTTCATATAGGGTGCATTAGGTTTCTCTTTTTTCACCTCTTTCTTCTATCTCTTCTTAAAGACATCATAAGCAGGATTAAAAAGAATTCTTCTTTCTTTTCTTGCATCTTAGACTAGTCGAAAATCATACTCTTCAACCCTTTCTCAACTTGTTTTCATCCAAATGACACATTTCGACTGGGGCTTAAAATCTTTTGCATTTCATTTATGCTTGCTTGCATTTCTTAGTCCACATCTAGTAATTAAACCGCATCATGAATTAACCACACTTATGTTACACATCCAAATCAATTGCACAAATCAAACATCTTACCTCACCTGAGACAAGGTCCGACTGGGATTTCATCACCCAACAGATACCTTAGCCATCTCGGCAATCCCACTTGGATTTCACCACCAAGGGGAAAGCCCACTCTATTCTCTGGCAGAGGATAATCTCTAGGGGATGTATATTTTGGCTAAGTGAGACCAGCTTATCACTAGGCTCGTTAAGTGAGGGGAACTTGCTCCTTAGCACCAGGCCACATACCGAACCTAATACAGACTCTTGAGCACCTAAACAAACCTGAAACCATCTTTAGACTACCTCTTCTAGGACCCATTCTGACATGTCACCTTCCAAACATCATTTTAAGGCATAAGCCATAGGATTCTAAAAGTTGATTCTTAAGATTTAATGCTTATGATTTTCTTGTGTTCTTCATCTTTTCTATTCTTATCTGCTTGTTTGAGTTAGTGAGGATGTTTTCTTCCTTTTTTCCAAGAATCTTCAATTTTTTTGACTTTCTAGAAACCACAGTCACTGTCATCGGTTTTACCACTGATGTCATAAATTGGCATTGATTATTTGACTGACATCGGCCATCTATTCCCACCGACATCAGTTTTTAAACCGATGTTGGTCACTGTCACAGTCCTTTCTTTCAAAGCAGCAGCCTTAAAACCTGACCCTTTTTCTGCGAAAACCACATTTTCAATTTCTAAAACTAAAAAAATATAGTTTCTGAAACCTGACACTTCTTGCCTTGAATTATTTTGACACGCAGTCAAACCAAGGCTCTTCTTGACCAAGCAAGGCATCAACCGCTTCCACCTTCCCCATCCATAACCAGTCCTATAATGGAGTTCCACTCGAAGACCAAAATAACTCATACTCGATCGACCCCAACTTAGACCCCCATTGTCCTTGAAGGGGACCAATATTTCGAAAGATTCTTGGACCTCAATGTCAAAGCCCTCCAAAACTATCTCACAAGACACCAAACATGAGACCTTTCAGGTGCATCAGCAATGACATCGACGTCATCCGCTACCCAACCCATCATGACTCAGCCTATTGTCTCGACCATTAACTCGACCATGGCCAATACGCAAAGTTTGGCCTCCTCATTTATTTTTGAACCTACCTCCATCGGGGTGTCACTACCCCCTCAACTTCATGCAATTCAACCAAGTTCTACACCATACCAGAAATTGATTATCTCGACCTCACCCACTCTTGCACCTATACACGAAAGAGTGACAACCTATCCTTTTACCAGTGCCACCACTTAACCACCTCTAGCGGTATCTAGTCAACTTGTGTCCTCTAATTTCATGGCACAAGCCCCTTTGACTACGACATCTATCCCTATGATGCACTACCCTTATGTTGCACCTACACAAGCACAACCAGGTACGTCATACGCCTCTTCAACCACCTTCCAAGTACCCTACAACCTAGGGGGTGCCCCACCGGCCAATCCGTTAGCTGACATAATCAAAATGCTGATGGAGAAGATGTCTAGCCTAGAGACATCCATCTCTGGTTCAAGCAATGCTCTTTCATATGAGCAAATCTGTAGCAAACCCATTCATCCTTCAGTGCCCATCTGACCGTATCCCAATTAGTGGGACCTTCCTAAATTTACTCTCTTTTAGAGTAAGGAGGACCCACAACAACACCTACGAGCATTCAGACATGCTTGTTATCTTATAACCCACGATGATGCCTTACTTCTACGCACATTCCCCATGTCACTTTCTGGCCCCGCCCTTGACTGGTATGGCTCTCTTACCAGACATTCTATCTTTTCATTCACTCAACTCGCCCAATTATTTCTCGACCATTTTTCTATCAATATAACCAAACAAGATTCAATCACAGACCTCTACTCTACTCAATAATTTGACGACGAATCAATAGTCAATTTTATCGCCCGTTGGAGAGGCTTGATTAACCAGCTCTCCTTCTCCTTGCCTCAACCTGAGCTCATCAAGCTCTTTTCTCAAGCATGTGCTAGACACATCTCTTCTACCTTGAAGGTCCAGAGATTCCGCTCCTTTGATGAAGCTTTCACCATGGCAAGAAAGCTTGAACTCCATGCCAACAAAAAAAATAAGGTCAAATTGCGTAATAACAACACAAAATCTAATTACCCTTCTTCATCCAAACCTTCTTCTGTCCACTTCTAGTCTAAGGGGTTGGCAAACACTATCATCTTTAGACCATCATCTTCAACAACAACTAACATACCTCAATTTTCAACATCAGACTACATCAATAAACACTTCCAACGATAATCCATACAACATCAATACACTCCAATTGGAGAGTCATATGCCTCTGTCTTGGATAAACTTGTCAAGCAGGGGGTCCTCAATCTCCCTTTAATCTGACCACTTCAATTCAATCCCTCAACACCTATCCCTGCATGGTAGAGGGAGAACAACTTTTACAACTATCACCGTGTCAAAGGCCATGACACAGCCAACTGTCAAACCATCAAAAACATCATCCAAGACATGCTAGACAAGGGGGATCTCATCTTGGATAACCCAAATGCTCTGGCCAACCAAAACATTGACATCTTCAAAAAACCTTTTCCTAACCATCCTCCTAATCAAAACAATGTCCAGACCATGAGCAATGACCCTCAATACCATAATATATGCATGATCGACACTGTCTCTTCTCTAATCTCTGACCAACCTCTTCCATAGGTAGAAGAATCCTCTTCTCCTGTTAGTCCTCCATCGACCTCTCTCATATTGGAAGATGCCTTGACCATACCAATGCCATTAAGCCCACATTCATCCTTCCTCCCACCAATGGAGGACCCTATCCTTCCTACTCCTCAACCACAAGTAGAGGGCATGATCATTCCTGCCCTCTGCCCTCTTAAGGAGCTGCACTCTCCTATTTTTTCTCCACCAAGAGAAGTACTAGTCTCTTCACCCATTTCGACTGAGGAAGACCCATTCACGGTTTCCTCTTGTCTTTTGCTTGAGATTGCTACATCTCACTCACTGTCGTCAACATCTGAACCCAAACTCATATCTAACCTCGCCTCGCACAATGGTGGCCCTCAACCCAAACCAAAGAAGGCCACTAAACCACACTGGAGGACTCCTCCCCCACCTTCATCATTACCTTCAATTTTGGGCCCGCATCCATCCACTTTAATAGGAGTGCTTCCTACTCCCATACTTCACAGGGGCAAGTCGCCTCCATTGTCCCCTCAACCCATCAGACATATATTTCCTCCTAAACATCCAACACCTTTCACCACAAAAGTTCCATCTTCACGTGTGGTTACACCACCCATGAAAATGATGGTATGACCAATGCCTCTTATGCCTCTCAAGCCAAATTCATCAACCCCCACTGCAACAAGACACACAGACCCATTGGCAGGTTCTTATGCCTTGCTGTTACGGTAATTGTTGTAGTCTTCTCGCATCAATCTCCCACCTCTTAAACCATATCAATCCCTCAAACCAAAAATTCCCTAGTTTGATGACACTCATATTTGTGTGTATCATCGCACACTTGGGCATGACACTGAGCATTGTTGTGCCCTCAAGGTTGTCGTTCACCAATACTTGGAGAAAGACACCTTTCTTCTCGACCATACTATCAATAAACCTTCAACACTGCCCCACTCATCAACTCTCAGATCAAGACCATCTTGGTTTGACAACTCTAAATTTTGTCACTATCATCAAAAACTGGGACATGACACTGACCGTTGTTGCGCTCTTAAAGCTGTCATTTATCAACTCCAAAAAAAGGATCCCCTTCCCATCAAGGATCCATGACTTCGACAAATTATCAACACCAACCGATGTTTCTCAAACCTCGTCACCTAAATCAGGATCTCCATGCCAGACTATGGTCCCTTTGCCACCATTAAACCTTTTATTCAACATCAACATAGTCAATCTAACCACCAAGCCTCAACTAACCTTGACCAATCTGCCAAACATTCTCCCTAGCCACTGGGGGAATTCAACATTCATCCAAGCCTCAACCAACCTTTCAACCCAGTCTTGACCAAATATCAATCACTCTTTTAATCCTAAACCTCAAATATGCCTCAACCAAGCCTTGACTATGCCTCGAACAAACAAACATTCAACCCGACCTCAACCAGACTGTCAACCAAACCTCAACCAAACATTTGACTGACCATTGACCAAACATTCGACCAGACATCGACCAAACAATGACCAAACATCAACCAACCTTTTAATCACGTCATCCAAACCAGCATTGACCAAATATATATCAACCTCGACAAAATATCAACCAAGTCTCGACCAAGCTTCAACTAAGCATCAACTTTAACCAAGCCTCGACCAAATATCAACCAACATTTTCAACATCGACCCCAAACTTCGAACAAACCTTAACCAAACATCAACCAACCTTTTTAATCATAACATCAACCAACTCCTTCAACATCAATCAACATGTGACCAATTTGGAATGAAGCAAATGGGGCAAGTTTGCTCCTAATTGATTCAGACCTTGCATCATAAGACAAGCATGGGTCAGGGACTTATCAAAACCTGAGCCCCCTTTATGCCTTACCACTTTGACTAGTCCACTGTTAGTCAAGTAATTATTCACTTGAAATTTAACTTGAGATCGATCCCTTGAGCAATCCCTGTCATTGTCATTCCTATTCCTTTTCAACCCTTAACTCTGCAAACAACAGTCAACCCTTTTGTCAAGCATGACTGCTTTGTCCTAATAAAAGGGAAACCCTCTAAACCTCTATAGTCAAGTCCATGACCAAAAGTCCAGTCAACAAAAAAAAATCAAAAAACTATAAAAGTGGGATGCATATTTCAAGGTCATAAAATCTATAAGTGTTGACTGCTCCCTCTAAGGATAGCTGTATCATCATTATTGTATTTACTAGACTGCTCCCTTGAAGGACAGCTAGGCCAAAGTCATATCAAAAACATATAAAGCAGAATATAGACCACTCCCTCGAAGGATGGCTATGCATAAATTTTGCTACATACACAGCCTTATTAGAAGAAGTTTCCCACATCGATCAGCTTCACAACATGACCACAACACAAGACCACATCCCATCGCAGGCTTCCCACATAGATCAGTCTGAACACACACAAAAAAAAAAAAAAAAACTAACTGACAAAACTATAAAGTCATGGACTTATCTATAGTCATTATTGGGGTCACCTATAAAAGGGGTAAAGTTGTTCCTACCAAAAAGGGTTCCCCCTTCCATCCATATCACATAATCAATCCTATCACCCCAACATACTCAAGGGATTTCCAGCTCACTTAACATCAACTGATTCGATTGCTTCTCTAACACAACCATTGGTCCATGACGTAATGAATGAATGGGTCTTTTGTTTATAAACAACCCCTTATCTATGCCATCATTATAGGCCTTGTCAATGAAAGAGCAACGCACCTTTCACTTTTTACATCTTGGTCACACATCCAACCAAATCATTTTGCCAACTCAACCCAATCAAAACAAAACATTTTCAGACCAGCAACATGACCCAGTCCATTTCATATAGTTTCTATGGACACCAATACACATGGAAACTATTGACCAAACACAATTTATGTTAAGCATAAACTATTACTTGCTGAAGCATAAATAGAATCAATTCATTTTTAGCATACATCCATCCCGAATATGGAACATTGCTAGGGATGAAAGACCACTCAACCAATGTTACAAAATACACCATCACACACTATGGAAAAGGTTGTAACATCATCTTAGCCCTCATCATTTCAACACATGACCACACCAATCATCACCTATTTTGTCTCTTCTCCTAAAATACATTAGTCTATTGCCCTAAGACCAGGGCTATGTAGGCAGCACTCAGATGACATGACATCTTTTGGGGTTAGATCGACCACCCTTGTTTGTTCGTCTACCTAATGGACAAACCTTGTTTTCTCCTATTGACGATGACTTGACCTCGACCAAGACCAATCCATACCTTTGACCCTCTTCCTCCATTTTAGGGAGAACTATATTGGGCTGAGGCCCTTCACATAGGGGCTATGTAAGCAGCACTCAGTCTTTTAGAGTTAGCTAGGCCACATTCTTTCGTCCATCCATTCATTTGACAAACCTATCTCGACCTACCTCGACCAATGACCATGGAGATCATTTCTATCTCCTCTGACCATGACCACTTCCAAGACAAACATTGCCTTAGTTGTTTTTGCATGTATGCTACCTCATGAATGATTAGCAAAATTGTGCGCAGACTATTTATGAGATTCACAAGTATAGGATCGCAAGCCAATTGATCCCCACTACTTGTGACATTTTCATGTTTCTAGGAGCACTTCCTGAGCCCGAGATACCTGGAACACGATGACCATTGGAGCTTTAGCTTAGATTGAATAACCCAATCAGCTACGACAAAATGCTAGGGCTCAGTTATTTCAATTTTGGCACTCCTTGACCCTCGACATGCGATAATTTGACCCGACCATCCCATGAAGTGGTATGCATGCAATATCGAATTTTGTAGTGTTCACACTCACCCTTCACCATCCTCATCCACTTTCTATCAAATTGGCACCCGATTTTAGGTTCCTTTCGCTCGAATCTCACTTTGAGGGGGAATACCTCATCCATAATAAGGACAACCAACCCTCCTTTCATTTTTTTCTTGCAGTTCACTTGAACAACCAACAGGATGAAATAAACCTCATCCCATACCTGGGGAAACAACCTCCTAGTTTTGTCTTGTAATTCATCAAGAACAACCAACAAGACACAAAGGAGCAAATGTAGACACCGAAATCGTGTCTACTCCCTTGGTCATCCTCTCCCCCTTGGTCCCCTTGGTCCACTTAACCACTCCTAACCTATGTCTTATTAATCTAAAATAATTATCTTATTTTGAGTGAATAATTCTTTCTCTCCCCTTGCCATCTCACCCTTGACACCTCACCACCCTTGGATGCCCTCTTTGGATTCCATTCCTCAACCCATGCCAAGTCTTAAAAGTTTAAACCCCATTCATGACCTATTCCAACTTCTCTTCCCCTCTTTTCCACGCCTATTAAGCCACCTTCGACTTTTTCTTCCCCTGACTCGCTGACCTGGCGATTGGGAAAATAGATAAAAGGCTATTTTTAGCCTTTTTCCTAACTTCCATCCACCGACGTCGGTCAACTCTCGACCGACGTTGGTGATATTGCCGGCATCGGTTTCCTTCATAACAGTGTTTTGTCCCCAAAATGTAGATAATACTCTTCAATCTTTCAATCTGGTTTTCCAATCTCATTTTTTGCTCCTTCAATCATCCACCTTTTGACCTTCAATAATAAGCCAATCTTCTAGTCTTTAATCCACTAGACCTCTCATTCTCTCTCTCATAGGGCTTCTGCACCATCTACAGTAATAGTAGGGACTCTTCATTAGTCTTCTACATCCATAATAGGTACAAGCACTAGTAGCACTCCTTCTGCAAGCCACATGTAAGTATTTTGTTTGTGTTTTCATTTCAGTATCTTCTTTTTAATCCATCTGTTATTCAGCCAGCCTAGACTTGACTCCCTCCCAGAAAGGTTGAGAGGCCTTCCCATATCCTTATCTCCCTGTTGGCCTCCTCTATCCCTCTGTCCCTTTTTGACACTCTGTCTATTGCCCCAGACCTCTGCACAGACACCTCAAGCCATTTTATAGACTCCCAAATAGACCACAGACCATAAACCCATCTAAACTCAACAAAACCTCATCCAAAGACTACTACCTTGACCGACGCCGGCTACAGAGACCACTTCCCCCACAGACATCGGCAGCCTAACCAACATCGACAGACCTAACTGATGTCGGCGACTATGACCAGACTGACAACAACATTCAGGTAAGCATTTGTTTCTATTTATATTTTAGTCTTTAATCATTCTGCATTTTATCAGACATTATTTTTATCAATCAGTGGATTGACATCTCTTAAAGAAGTATTTGTACTTCTGGGATTAAGCTTTTGCTTGGCATCCCACCATCTCCTCATCTAACACCTTCTTTGTTTTAGTCTCTTTCTTCCATAGGTGTCATCCTCCACAACCAAAGAGGAGTTCTCACGATCATCTAGATAATGGTGCGCACTACTTCATCTAGGTACATACAAGCCTTAGACCATTTCTTCTTAATTTCTCATTTCCTTTTTGAATGTGAAAGTGAAAATCGTATAGAAACATTCTGGCACGCTCGGTGGGACCTTAGGGTCTTCCTTGGGTTCTTTTCTTTCTTTTCATATAGGGTGCATTAGGTTTCTCCTTTTTCACTGCTTTCTTTTATCTCTTCTGAAAGACATCATAAGCTAGATTAAAAAGAATTCTTCTTTCTTTTCTTGCATCTTAGACTAGTCAAAAATCATACTCCTCAACCCTTTCTCAACTTGTTTTCATCCAAATGACACATTTCGACTGGGGCTTAAAATTTTTTGCATTTCATTTCTACTTGCTTGCATTTCTTAGTCCACATCTAGTAATTAAACTGCATCATGAATTAATCACACTTACCTTACACATCCAAATCACTTACACAAATGAAACATCTTAACTCACCTGAGACAAGGTTCGACTGGGATTTCATCACCCAGCAGATACCTTACCCGTCTCGATAATCTCACTTGGATTTCACCACCAAGGGGAAAGCCCACTCTGTTATCTAGTAAAGGATAATCTCTAGGGGACGTATATTTTGGCTAAGCGAGACCAGCTTATCACTAGGCTCGTGAAGTGAGGGGAGCTTGCTCCTTAGCACCAGGCCACATACTGAACCTAATACAGACTTTTGAGTGCCTAAACAAACTTGAAACCATCTTTAGACTACCTCTTCTAGGACCCATTCTAACAGCCAACCTCCCAAACATCACTTTAAGGCATAAGCCACAGGATTCTAAAAGTTTATTCTTAGGATTTAACGCTTAGGATCTGCTTGTGTTCTTCATCTTTTCTGTTCTTATCTACTTGTTTGAGCTAGAGAGGATGTTTTCTTCCTTTTTTCTAAGAATCTTCAAAATTTTTGAGTTTCTGGAAACCACAATCACTGGCATTGGTTTTACCACCAACGTCAAAAACCAGCATCGATTATCTGACCAACGTTGGCCATCTGTTCCCACCGACATCAGTTTTTAAACCAACGTCGGTCATTGTCATAGTCCTTTCTTTCAAAGCAGTAGCCTTAAAACCTAACCCTTTTTTTGCCAAAACCACATTCTGAGTTTCTAAAACTAAAAAAATATAGTTTCTAAAACCTGACCCTTCTTGCCTTGAATGGTTTTGACACGCAGTCAAACCAAGGCTCTTCTTGTCCAAGCGAGGCATCAATCACTTCCACCTTCCCCATCCATAACTAGTCCTATAATGGAGTTCCACTCAGAGACCGAAAGAACTCCTACTCGACCGACCCCAACTCAAACCTCCATAGTCCCTGAAGGGGACCAAGATTTCGAAAGATTCTTGGACCTCAATGTCAAAGCCCTCCAAAACTATCTTGCAAGAAACCAAATGTGAGACCTTTTAGGTGAGGTGGCAATGACATCGACATCATCCGCTAGCCAACCCATCATGAATAAGCCTATTGTCTCAACCATTAACTTGACCATGGCCAATACGCAAAGTTTGGCCTCCTCATCTATTTTTGAACCTACCTCCATCGTGGTGTCATTACCCCCTCAACCTCACGTAATTCAACCAAGTTCTACACCATACCAAAACTTGATTGTCTCAACCTCACCCACTCTTGCACCTATACACGCAGGAGTGACAACCTATCCTTTTACCAGTGTCACCATTCAACCACCTCTAGCAGTATCTAGTCAACTTATGTCCTCCAATTTCATGGCACAAGCCCCTTTAACTATGACATCTATCCCTATGACGCACTAACCTTATGTTTTGCCTACACAAGCGCAACCAAGTACATCATACACCTCTTCGACCACCTTGTAGGTACCCTACAACCTAGGGGGTGCCCCACCTACCAATCCATCAGCTGACATAATCAAAATGCTGATGGACAAGATGTCTAGCCTGGAGACATCCATCTATGGTTCAAGCAATACTCTTTCATATGAGCAAGTCTACAGTGAACCCATTCATCCTTCTGTGCCCATCTGACTGTATCCCAATCAGTGGGAGCTTCTTAAATTTACTCGCTTTTAGAGTAAGGAGGACCCACAACAACACCTACGAGCATTCAGACATGCTTGTTATCTTATAGCGCATGATGATGCCTTACTTCTACGCACGTTCCTCATGTCACTTTTTGGCCCTGCCCTTGACTGGTATGGCTCTCTTACCAGACATTCTATCTTTTCATTCACTCAACTGGCCCAATTATTTATTGACCATTTTTCTATCAATATCACCAAACAAGCTTCAATCATAGACCTCTACTCTACCCAATAATTTGACAACGAATCAATAGTCGATTTTGTCGCCCATTGGAGAGGCTTGATTAACTAGCTCTCCTTCTCCTTGCCTCAACTTGAGCTCATTGAGCTCTTTTCTCGAGCATGTGTCAGGCACATCTCTTCTACCTTGCGGGTCCAGACATTTCGGTCTTTTGACGAAGCTTTCAACATGGCAAGAAAGCTTGAACTCCATGCCATCGATGAAAATAAGGTCAAATTGCATAATAACAATGCAAAATCTAATGACCCTTCTTCATCCAAACCTTCTTCTACCCACTCCCAGACCAAGGGGTTGGAAAACACTATCATCTTTAGACCATCATCTTCAACAACAACCAACTGACCTCAATTTTCAACATCAGACTACATCAATAAACACTTCCAACGATGATCCATACAACGTCAATACACTCTAATTAGAGAGTCATATGCCTCTGTCTTAGATAAACTTGTCGAGCAGGGGGTCCTCAATCTCCCTTTAATCCAACCACTTCAATTCAAGCCCTCAACACCTATCCCTAGATGGGATAGGGAGAATTACTTTTGCAACTATCACCGTGTCAAAGGCCATGACACAGACAACTATCAAATCATCAAATACAACGTCCAAGACATGCTAGACAAGGGGGATCTCATTTTGGATAACCCAAACGCTCTGGCCAACCAAAACATCAACATCTTCAAACAACCTTTTCCTAACCATCCTCCTAATCAAAAAAATGTCAAGACCATGACCAATGACCCTCAAGACCATAATATACGCATGATCAACACTGTCTCTTCTCTAATCTCTAACCAACCTCTTCCACAGGTAGAAGAATCCTCTTCTCCTGTTAGTCCTCCATCGACCTCTCTCATATTTGAGGATGCCTTGACCATACCAATGCCATTAAGCCCACATTCATCCTTCCTCCCACCAATGGAGGACCCTATCCTTCCTACTCCTCAACCACAAGTAGAGGGCATGATCATTCTTGCCCTCTACCCTCTTAAGTATCCGCACTCTCCTACTTCTTCTCCACCAAGAAAAGAACCAGTCTCTTCACCCATTTCAATCGAGGAAGACCCAGTCACGATTTTCTCTTTTCTTTTGCCTGAGATTGGTACATCTCACTCACCGTCATCCACATCTGAACCCAAACTCGTATCTAACCTCACCTCGCACAATCGTGGCCCTCAACCCAAACCAAAGAAAGCCACTAAACCACACTGGAGGACTCCTCCCCCACCTTCATCATTACCTTCAATTTTGGGCCCGCATCCATCCACTTTAATAGGAGTGCTTCCTACTCCCATACTTCACAAGGGCAAGTACCTTCCATTGTCCCCTCAACCCATCAGACATATATTTCCTCCAAAACATCCAACACCTTTCAACACAAAAGTGCCATCTTCACGTGTGGTTACACCACCCACGAAAATGATGGTACAACCAATGCCTCTTATGCTTCTCAAACCAAAGTCATCAACCCCCACTATGACAAGATACACAGACCCATTAGCAGGTTCTTATGCCCTGCTGTTACGTCAATTATTACAGTCTTCTCGCATCAATCTCCCACCTCTTAAACCATATCAATCCCTCAGACCAAAACTACCCTAGTTTGATGACACTCAAATTTGTACGTATCATCACACGCTTGTACACGACACTGAGCATTATTGTGCCCTCAAGGTTGTCATTCACCAATGGTTGGAGAAAGACACCTTTCTTCTCAACCAAACTATCAATAAACCTTCAACACCGCCCCACTCATCAACTCTCGGATCAAGACCATCTTGGTTCGACAAATCTAAATTTTATCACTATCATAAAAAATTGGGACATGACACTGAGTGTTGTTGCGCTCTTAAATCTGTCATTCGTCAACACTAGAAAAAGGATACCCTTCCCATCAAGGATCCTCTTGACCACCGCTTCGACAAATTATCAACACCAACCATGCTTCTCAAACCTCGTCACCTAAATTGAGATCTCCATGCTAGACTATGCTCCCTTTGCCTCCTTTAACCCCTTATTCGACATAAACATAGTCAATCTGACCACCAAGCCTCAACCGACCTCGACCAATCTACCAAACATTCTCCCTAGCCACTGGGGGAAGTTGACGTTCATCCAAGCCTTGACCAACCTTTCAACCCAGTCTCAACCAAATATCAATCACTCTTTTAATCCTAAACCTTGACTATGCCTCAACCAAGCCTCGACTATGCCTCAACCAAACAAACATTCAACCCGACCTCAACCAGATCATCAACCAAACCTCAACCAAGCATTCGACTAACCATTGACCAAACATTCGACCAGACATCGACCAAACAATGACCAAACATCAACCAGCCTTTTAATCACATCATTTAACCCATCATTGACCAAATATCTATCAACCTCGACCAAATATCAATGAAGTCTCGACCAAGCTTCAACTAAGCATCGAATTTAACTAAGCCTCGACCAAATATCAACCAACTTTTTCAACATCGACCCCAAACCTTGACCAAACATCAACCAACCTTTTTAATCATAACATAAACCAGCTCCTTCAACATCGATCAACATGTGACCAATTTAGAACAAAGAAAATGATGCAAGTTTGCTCCTAATTGATTTAGACTTTGCATCATAACAAAAGCATGGGTCAGGGACTTATCAGAACCTAAGCCCCCTTTATGCCTTACCTCTTCAACTAGTTCACTGTTAGTCAAGTAATTATTCACTTGACATTTAACTTGAGCTTAATCCCTTGAGCAATCCTTGTCATTTTCATTCCTATTCCTTTTCAACCCTTAACTCTACAAACAATAGTCAACCATTTTGCCAAGCATGACTTCTTTGTCCTAATAAAAGGGAAACCCTCTAAACCTCTATAGTCAAGTCCATGACCAAAAGTCTAGTCAACAAAAAAAAATCAAAAAACTATAAAAGTGGGATGCATATTTCAAGGTCATAAAACCTATAAGTGTAGACTGCTCCCTCGAAGGACAACTGCATCGTCATTGTTGTATTTACTAGACTGTTCCCTTGAAGGACAGCTAGGCCAATGTCATATACAAAACATATAAATTAGAATATAGACCACTCCCTCGAAGGATGGCTATGCATAAATTTTGATACATACACAACCTTATTATAATAAGCTTCCCACATCGATCAGCTTCACAAAATGACCACAACACAAGACCACATCCCATCGCAGGCTTCCCGCATCGATCAGTCTGCACACACAAAAAAAAAACTGACTGACAAAACTATAAAGTCATGGACTTGTCTATAGTCGTTCTCGGGGTCACCTATAAAAGGGGAAAAGTTGTTCCTACCAAAAAGGGTTCCCCCTTCCATCCATATCACATAATCAATCCTATCACCCCAACATACTCAATGGATTTCGAGCTCACTTAATGCTAAGTGATTCGATTGCTTCTCTAACACAACCACTGGTCCACGACGTAAAGTATGAATGGGTCTTTTGTTTCTAAACAACCCCTTATCTATGCCATCATTATAGGCCTTGTCAATGAAAGATAAATGTGCCTTTCACTTTTTACATCTTGGTCACACATCCAACCAAATCATTTTGTTAACTCAACTCAGTCAAACCAAAACATTTTCAGACCACCAGCATGACCCAGTCCATTTCATATATTTTCTATGGACACCAATACACATGGAAACTATCGACCAGACACAATTTATGTTATGCATAAACCATTACTTTCTGAAGCATAAATAGACTCAACTCATTTTTAGCATACATCCATCACGAATATGGAACATTACTAGGGATGAAAGACCACTCAACCAATGCTACAAAATACACCATCACACACTATGGAAAAGGCTGTAACATCATCTTACCCCTCATCATTTCAACACATGACCACACCAATCATCGCCCATTTTGTCTCTTCTCGTGAACTACATTCATCTGAGGCCCTAAGACCAGGGCTATGTAGGTAGCACTCAGATGACATGACGTCTTCTGGGTTTAGCTCGACCACCCTCGTTTATTCGTCTATCTGATGGACAAAACTTTTTTTCTCCTATTGACCATGACTTGACCTTAACCAAGACCAATCCATACCTTTGACCCTCTTCCTCCCTTTTAGGGAGAACTAAATTTGCTTGAGGCCCTTCACACAAGGGCTATGTAGGTAGCACTCAGTCTTTTGGGGTTAGCTCGGCCACATTTTTTCATCCGTCCATTCATTTGACCAACCTATCTTGACCTGCCTCGACCAATGACCATGGAGATCATGTATATCTCCTCTGACCATGACCACTTCCAAGACAAATGTTGCTTTGGTTGTTTTTTCATGTATGCTACCTCATGAATGGTTAGCAAAATTGTGTGCAGACTATTTATGACCTTCACAAGTATAGGATCGCAAGCCGGTTGATCCCCACTACTTGTGACATTCTCATGTTTCTAAGAGCACTTCCTGAGCCTAGGATACCTAGAACATGATGACCATTAGAGCTTGAGCTTAGATTGAATAACCCGATCAGCTACGACCGAATGCTGGGGCACAGTTATTTTAATTTTGGCACTCCTTGACCCTCGACCTGTGACAATTTGACCTTGACCATCTCGTGAAGTGGTATGCATGCAATCTCGACTTTTGTAGTGTTCACACTCACCCTTCACCATCCTCATCCACTTTTTTTCAAATTGGCACCCGATTTCAGGTTCCCTTCCCTCAGTTCCCTCTTTGAGGGGGAATACCTCATCCATAATTGGGGCAACCAACCCTCTTTTCATTTTTGTCTTACAGTTCACTTAAACAACCAATAGGACAAAATCAACCTCATCCCATACCTGGGGCAACCAAATCCTATTTTTGTCTTGCAGTTCGTCAAGAACAACCAACAAAACAAAAATGGGCAAATGTAGACACTAAAATCGTGTCTACTCCCTTGGTCATCCTCTCCCCCTTGGTCCCCTTGGTCCACTTAACCACTCCTAACCTATGTCTTATTAATTTAAAATAGTTATCTTATTTTGAATTAATAATTCTTTCTCTCCCCTTGGCATCTCACCCTTGACACCTCACCACCCTTGGATGCCCTCTTTGGATTCCCTTCCTCAACCCATGCTAAGTCTTAAATGTCTAAACCCCATTCATGACATATTCCAACTTCTTTTCCCCTCTTTCCCATGCCTATTAAGCCACCTTCGACCGTTTCTTCCCCTGACCCGCTGACTTGATGGTTGGGAAAATAGATAAAAGGCTATTTTTAGCCTTTTTCCTAACTTCCATCCACTGACGTCGGTCAACTGTCGACCGACATCGGTGATATTACCGACGTTAGTTTCCTTCATAACAACATTCTATCTCCAGAATGTAGATCAGACTCTTCAATCTTTTAATCTAGTTTTCTAATCTCATTTTCCACTCCTTTAATCATTTGCTTTTCGACCTTCAACAATCAGCCAATCTTCAAGTCTTCAATCCACCAGACCACTCATTCTCTCTCTCACAGGGCTTCTACACCAGCTACAACAACAATAAGGACTGTACATCAGTCTTCTACATCAACAACAGGTACAAGAACGAGCAACACTCCTTCTGCAAGCCACAAGTAAGTATTTTGTCTATGTTTTCATTTTAGTATCTTCTTTTTAATCCATCTATTATTCAATCAGCCCAGACTTGACTCCCTCCTGGAAAGGCTGAGAGGCCTTCCCATTTCCTTATCTCCCTGTTGGCCTCCTCTATCCCTCTGTCCCCTTTTGACACTCTGTCTATTGCCCCAGACCTCTACACAGACACCTCAAGCCATTTTATAAACTCCCAAATAAACCACAGACCCGTCCACAGACCATAAACCCGTCTAAACTCGACCAAACCTCGTCCAAAGACTACTGCCCCGACTGACACCGACTACAGAGACCACTTCCCCCACCAACATCGGTAGCCTAATCGACGTTGGCAGACCTTGACCAACCGACACCTGTATCCTAATTGACATCGGTGACTGTGACCAAACTGACAACAGCATTCAGGTAAGCATTTGCTTCCATTTCTATTTTAGTCTTTAATCATTTCAGTATTTTATCATTCTACCTTTTATCAGACATTATTTTTATCAATCAGTGGGTTGACATCTCTTGAGGAAGTCTTTGTACTTTTGGGATTAAGGTTTTTCTTGGAAACCCACCATCTCCTCATCTAATGCCTTCTTTGTTTTAGTCTCTTTCTTCCACAGTTGTCATCCTCCACAACCAAGGAGGAGTTCTCACGATCGTCTGGATAACGGTGCACACGACTTAATCCAGGTACATACAAGCCTTAGACCATTTCTTCTTAGTTTCTCATTTCCTTTTTGAATGTGAAAGCAAAAATCGTATAGAAACACAAGCATCCCGACCAACATATGCCAATATTAATGAAAGACCAAGGCAATTTAACTATAAAAAAAGTTGTTAGAAATGGAGTAACATAGTCATGTCATAAAAAATATTTAAACCACCATCTACTCAACCCATGACACATACACAAATTATGCCTAACCCATAACCTTTTCAGCTAATACTACAAGCATAATATCCAAGGCATGTGAAACAAATACAATAACCTTTACCATTACAAGCCCCTCCTCCAAGGATAATAATTCCTACTCATCATGTTTTTATTGACCTCGGAGATCCAATTGAATATTTGTTTCATAAGTTTTCCATTGCTAATCTGATTAGTTAGCCTATATTGAAACATCATCCTTAAGGCATCCCTTATCTTGATTGGTTCCACCAAAATGAATTCTTTGAATATCATCAGGTTAATGGGCATAATTTTCATTCTTTATGTCTAAATCAAACATTTGATTTAGAATATGTTGGATAATAAGGAGATAAAATTTGATGGGGGGTCTTCTACTTCCAATCAAATGCTTTAAATCTATCAGAACCCCTTTCCTTAACATAACAACCAATCAAAGCAATAATAATAGCAACAATGACTAGTGCAACACCAAAAACAATAATTTCAACAACAAAAGCTAGACCAACATAACCAATAAAATCAATAATAATAGAACCAAGGTTATAACAGTAATAGCTATTATACCTAACATGAAATTTCACATGACTATAATAGGGTTGTAGGTCATATTATAGGAGGTCGTATTAACACCATCTCCATCAATCTAAGACCAAATACTAGTCAATCATGACATTTTTTAAACAATTTCAATCCATCAACTTAGTTTGATAATCCTGTATTGACTTGGAACTACATATAGGCATACCAACAAGTAGGGATTACTAATTTTAGACCCTATATTGATAACTCATCATTTCCACATGACCATGCATAAGTGCATTAGTAACCAGGATTTATACTATCTAATCCTCCACCATCACTAACATTTGTTACCAATCATTGTCCTATGTTTAATCCTAATTATGAAATCATAACTTGATGATCAAATATTACCATCCCAATCCCATAGGCATCTACCACTTTTCCCATCACCTAACAAGCCATTCAGCCTCAAAATAAGCCATATAACACTAACCAAGAGAATAAATTTGATATTTTGGAATAATTTAAAAAGATGCCTGTATAAATCTCCATTTTAGATTTGTTACGTACATCAAAAATCTATAAGGATATTTTGAATGAGTTCCTTAGCCAATATTTTCTATTGATAAATCCACTAAAAAAATCCAAGCTTTAACTAGACATCTAGATCCAACCCAATAAGTCACTTTCAACCGAAGTGATATGTCATCCCCTGGACTATTGCATAATAACCCCTTGTATATTAAAGTTTTCATAAAGCATCACAAAGTGAAATGTGTCCTTATAGACAATGGATTAGGTCTAAACATAATGTCTCCAAAGCTCATCAAGATTCTTAAGTAAACTATGGAAGATCTATAGGAAGAGATAATAACCATCAAAGCCTATGAAAATTAAGAATGAGAATCACATGACACCATCTATTTATGATTTATCCTTATGCCCTTGACCTATCGTACACTTTAACATTTGTTAGATCTCGATTTATCATACAATGTGATTTTGGGTAGACCTTGGTTGCATGAAATTTGTGTAGTCACATTGACATTGCACCATGTTCCAAGTTTTCCGATTAGGGATGGAAGTTTTTATACTAGGATATTTACATCCATACAAGCATTGTAAACACCTAGAGGATGAGTTTAGGAGTTATAAAAATCACTTCAACATAAATCCAATGGCCAAGAAAGATACTAGAAAAACAATACTCCTTTATTCACTAGAGGATAACTACATTTGTCTGAATACCCTTGATTATCTTTCCCATATGCCACCTTCTAAAATATCCAATAATTATACCATCTCATCCAATTTCCCAAGAGATTATTTAATCAATGATACCTTTCATATTGCAAACCTTCCACAGAGCCCAAAGTCCATTTCAAGACCTAAAGCCAAGCCACTTCTAAAATGGAAAAAAAAGAGAAAAGTTAAAGGACCTATCACATTTATACCAGCATTTGGCCTAGAGTAGGACCCTCTTGAGGGAGATAAATCATGGAAATATAATGATAAGTGGGCTGAGTTTTATGAGAATTCCAAGTATCCTATTCTTAATATGATCATGAAGAATCACAACTATGAAAGAAGAGGCCTTAGACCAAATCAATAAGGATTACTTGAACCAATATCCATCACCAAATACAAAGGACCATTAGAATTGGATTTAAATCACCTAGGGGTGACCACATATACCTTACTTGTGTTTCATCACCATTGACTAGTGATGAGGATGTTAGCAGTGGAGTAGAGTTTGATCATAACCATTTTGATGACCTAGCTAAGACCAATCTATTTGACACACTTTACATTTGTACCCTTATACTAGTCATTCATCAAAACCCACTACCATTATACTATCCCCAAATGATAGACTGGGACCAATAAGTGTCTAATGTGCTGATTTATGAGATCCAAAATGATGAGTCTTTCTATGATTTTCTCAGCCTTAGATATAATGCTCTATTGGGGGACCATAAATTAGGATTCTCAATCAATTTGGATCTTGAAGCCTATTTTTGAGATCGGGTGAACACCCTTAGCCAAAATGAAATAATTAAAACATTGAGGTCCTAAAGTGAAAACCTCTTTGATCTGATTTTTGACCAAGGTAAAAGTAAATAAAAATGATAGTTTAGTAGTGAAAACATGGTTTAGGTGTCATTAAATGGGGGATTTTGGCCTTATTCAACCATATCTTAGGATACCACCAATGATGAATTTATTTTTGAGTCTAAGTTTAGTTTTGAATAACAAAATGATTTTGATTGAATCATTTAGGAGTTTCCAATAGTTTTTATTACATGTCCAAATCTTTCATTGGGAGACTCTGACTCATCATCCCTAGGGGAAATCGAATAACCATCCCTAGAAAAGGTCTCTAATGTTACCAACCAATTAAAATCTTTTTCCACTATCCTTGAAGATGATTTAACCCTTCTAGTGGAAGATAAAATAGAGGCTAACATTAGATCCCTAGATGACCCAAAGTGGATTAGGCTAGGCACTTCCCTTACTAAGAAGGAGTGTGAAGCCCTTATAGCCATTTTGAGGAAATTTGTAGATATATTTGCATGGGAATATTCTGACATGCCATGTTTGGAACCCACCTTTGTTTTGTACCACATTGTGGTCAATCCTAATTCAAAAAAAAAAAAACAAAATCTATGTAATATTCATCCTCACATTGTGGTATTAGTGAAGAAAAATTTGGAAAAACTCTTAGAAGTAGGATGTATTCAATCGATTGACTATTCAAAGTAGATCTCCAATGTTGTGCTAGTTAACAAAAGGCTTGAAGGAATCAGATTATATAATAATTTCCATGATATAAACAATGCTTTCCCTAAGGATTAATTTCCATTGCCAAACATTGTCATGATTATCAAATCCACAGTGGGTTATGAAATGCTTTTATTAATCGATGGGTTTTTAGGGTACAACCAAATTAGGATATCACCAGAATACCAACATAAGATAGTGCTCACCGCTCCATGGGGAACATTCTATTATCAGGTAAATTTTTTTGGTCTCAATAATGTAGGGGCCACCTATAAAAGATCCATGATCATCATATTTCATGATATGATGAATGATATTATTGAATACTATTTCAATGACATTATTTGAAAATCGAAGACCAGAGCTAATCATCTAGCAATGATATGTATAATATTTGAGACTACATGAGTATAAAGTTAGAATTAATCCTAAGAAGTGTGTCTTTGGAGTCACATTAGGAAAATTTATTGGCTTCATTGTATCTTGTCGAGGCATTAAAATCGATCCAGCCAAAGTCCATGTAATAACAAAGAAGAAACCTCTGACTAATTTAAAGAAGCTCCATAGTTTTTAGGGAAAATTCTAGTCTATCCAATACTTCATATCATAATTAGCCAAAAAATGCTATCATTTTATGCATATTTTGAAAAAAAGAGTCAAATTTTACTTGGATGATCACTTCTAGACAAATTTTCAGCATATAAGAGACTATCTAATGACTCCACCTATTTTGTTTACCCCTATATTGGGAAATCCATTCTTGTTATACCTATCAACTACTAATAATCCCCTAGGGGCACTTTTAGCTCAGCATAATGATAATGTAAAAGATCATTCCATGTAATATTTAAGTCATACACTAGTCATGTATGGATATAAATATACACCCATATAAAAAAGACTATTTAGTCATAGTCTTCATAGCTCAAAAATTATGGCATTACATGTTATATAATAAGACCATGGTTAGTTCAAACATAGATCCACTAAAGT
Organism: Torreya grandis; assembly: GCA_037957365.1. Classification (NCBI taxonomy): domain Eukaryota; kingdom Viridiplantae; phylum Streptophyta; class Pinopsida; order Cupressales; family Taxaceae; genus Torreya; species Torreya grandis. The sequence continues at coordinate 1,860,609 of JARHVA010002927.1, forward strand.
ATGTACTATCTAAAACAACTTTACAAGGTTGTATGGCTAAGTGGATCATTCTTTTAATCAATTTTGACATTGAGTACATCAACCAAAAAACCATTAAGGGAAATGTTCTTATAGATCAACTTGTTCAAGAACCCCTTATTGATATAGAGCTATTGACATTCCAATTTCTTGATGAATCTATAATAACCATCATTGACACACCTCTTAGGGAGTAATAAGGAAATTTGTATTTTTATGGATCATTTATATCACATGGATTGAGGGTAGGACTTTTATTTATTACACCACAGGGGGACCTAATCCCTAAGTCAATCAAGATCAATTTTCCTTGTACCAATAACATGGATAAATATGAATCACTTATTGCAAGGCTTCACCAAGTGATACAATGGAACGTATCTCATCTCAAGGTTTATAGTGATTCTTAGTTAATCATCAATTAGGTTATAGACCAATTTTAGACCAAAGATGATAATTTGGTTCCATATAAGGCCTTAGTCATGACTCTTAAGTAGCAAATTTCTGACCTTTAATTTAAACATATACCAAGGACAAGTACAATAATTGGACAAGTACAATAATTTTATATGCTAGAATCACTATTATATTTATAATAGGACAAATAAACATAGCTAAAGAGTATTAGTTCCTTATCAATAATTTGATAACACCAACCCATGAACCTTCAACTTTCATGATAATTTATGATATCGTGGGTCCTAGATTTATTTGGTACTCAAACTTTTACAACTACCTCCATGACCAAACTATGCCACCTGAGCTATCCCAAAAATATTACAAAGCATTCATCGACCAAACCACTCATTATGCCTTACTTGGATGAACACTTTACCATCATAGTTTTGATGGAACTCTACTTCATTTTTTAAATTTGATAGAATCTACAGTAGTGTTATATGAAGTTCATGGAGTATGTTGAACTCATACCATTAGGGTAGTCTTATTCAAAATCTCTTGCATACTAGTTATTATTGGCCCATGATGGACACATATATAGGTTCATATGTTAAGAATTAATAAAAGTGTCAATGACATGCCAATTTGATTCATGCCCTAGCTAAGACACTAAAACCAATGTTGATACCATGGACATTTGCTACATGGGACCTTGAACTCATTCTAAAAATCATTCCTACCTCATCTTGAGGGCATAAACATATTCTTACCACCATTGAGTATTTCACTAAGTGGATTGAATCCATACCCCTCAATTACGTGACTGAAAAGCAAATTTCCAAGTTCATTTTCAACCATCTCATTTGCTACTAGGGTATTCCTTTGGATATTATATCTAATAATGGAGAATAATTCAAAAACAAGGATGTTGAGAAGTTATTTACTGAATAAAACATCACACAACACTTTTCTATGGAATATAACCCCCAAGGTAATTTTTAGGCTGAAGTATCAAATAAAACCATCATTAACATTCTCAAAAATATTGTCAATGATGCTAGTAATGATTGGAACCTTGAGATATTATGTTCCCTTTGGGAATAACCTATCAATCACCATATACTCACATGAGCCACTCCATATTCACTTATTTATGGTACTAAATCCATTCATCGCATTGAGGTTAAATTTCCATCTCTATGCATCTCTTTCAATCATATCCTAGATGAAAACAACTATCAATTAGCTCAACTACAAAAACTAGAGTTGATGAGAAATGCATGGATGGAGTGAATAATCTCTAAGATTATCAGAACCTACTTTGAGGACACTAAAATTGGTGCATGAAACATAGATAATTTGAGCTTGGTGATCTTATCCTTAAATAAAACCAAAATAATACCATAGCCAAAAATAAACATAAAGTTAAGTTCAAAGCCAACTAGGCTAGTACTTTCATGATTACAACAAACTATGGTACATGAGCATACATGTTTACTATACCAGATAAACATGAACTTGATGAGCCAATGAACATTATCCACCTCAAGTGGTAATATGGTTGAGTGACTTTGTGTATTATAGATAAGGAACATTTTGAGTTGTATGCTTTTCTCAATATTCTTTATACTATACCATTTATTGTCCTATAATCCTACCAACCTATCACTTTTTCCTATCACCTTTCCATTAGTTTTCTCATTAACCAAGTTAATTTATCCCTCCCTAACCCACCATATGACCTTGGTTCTATTTCATTCAATCCAAATCCAAATTCACTAAAAGGATTCAAATTCAATTTTAGTAGTTCTTTCAAGAATTTTAGACATAAGTAGTATTTTAGAGTAGTAATATAATAGTTTGGTAGTTACATCCTTCATTTATTATTTTGTTCTCTCCCATTGTACTAATCCTAATTATAATCACCTATGGAAAAATTAGTGTCATTAACCTATGCCATTGTATCCTAGTTATAACTACATATGGGAAAAATAGGACCACTACTTTTTTTTTTGTCATACCTCGATGTATGAACTAGCGATTTCCTATGTTGTATTATTCTTTTATACCAATTATGCCTACTTTGTTTAACTTGGCTAATACACTAGTTAGATTTATTCACTGTAAGGTGGAACTAAAATGATTTGAGGACCTACTTTGGGACTATGTAAGTAGTTCTTGATACTTTTTAAGGTTAGCTCAATCACCCTAAGCCATGCTCTCACCATTTTACAAGCATCCTAAACCATGCTTTCACCATTTTATGAACTTGAAACGTTGGTGTCTCATCATTCTAAATAGAGTTAAGATACCCAAAAAAATCCAAAAACATTTGTAAAATCATTAAAAAAACCAAAAACATTAACCACTTCTTTGCCTTAACGATTTTAGGAATCCTTACTAAGTCACTATTGGAAATATTGTCACTGATGTCAAAGCTCTAGCATTATTGGTGATAAAGGCCCCATTTCATATAATAATGTTTTTAATAGATATATATTGGCTAATGTGTGTTAATATTTATTTAATATTAAATAATATATTTTTAGTTGCATATAAGACAAAAGAAGGGCCCATGGAGAATTCAAAGAGTCATAGAGTAAAGACAAAATAAGAATGGGATGCATTTTCCCATGAAGAGTCATCTTGGGGAATTCTGAGAGTCACCAAGTGAAGACAAAAGAGGAAGGGCACAATTTCTCATGAAGGGACACTTTAAGGAATGTGAAAAGTCTCCAAGGTAAAGATAAAAGAGGGATACCAAATGACTTTTCAAAGGCAAGGATATGAAGGGTCATACAAGTTTTGAACCATTTTCCATGAGGATTGAAGGATTAAAAAGGGGGAAGGCCAAAGGTCATTTATAAAGCTATAAATAAAGGCTTGAGAAGCCATTTGTAATGTGTGTGAGAGAGTTTGATTTGATATTATAATATCTAGGTTAAAAGAGCATTGTGAGAGATGAATATGATTTGTATTTTTTATATCTAGCTTAGAAGAGCAAAGGTGATAGAGGAAAGAAATGTTGTAATGAACTATCATTTGTTGAGATAGAAACATTAAGAGATAGTTGTGTGGTATACATAAAGGGGCTGGTGCTCTTGTGGGTTGGTGCTCATGAATTTTTGTTGTGTTGGTGCTCAACAAAGGTATTGGTGCTCCTATGGTTTGGTGCTCATGAATTTTTTTGTGTTGGTTCTCAACAAAGGGGTTGGTGCTCCTATGGGTTGGTGCTCACAAATTGTTGTTGTGTTGGTGCTCAACAAAGGGGTTGGTGCTCCTGTGGGTTGGTGCTCATGAATAGTTTATGTGTTGGTAATCAACAAAGGGGTTGGTGATCCTAAAAGTTGGTGCTTGCAAATATTTTTTGACTTGGTGCTCATTCATATACTTGAGATTGTTCTATGTGATTTTTCCCACATTGGGTTTCCATGTTATATCTAGTGTCTCTCTCCATCTTGTGTTGTGTTTATTGTTTTAGTTTTATTGCATATCTTAAATGTTTGGTTAAGTGGAATTTGATCAAGGGAAAGTTTTATAAGATATATGATATACTGATTCACCCCTCATATTTCTTAGTATATCCCATGCTTAAGAATTGGTATCAGATCAGGTTCCTTTTGAAAAGTTTAACAGCTTGAAGGTAGATCAAGGAAAATCACAAGATGCCCAAGCAACTAAAGAAAGAGAATCAAGAGTTAAAATTTGTGGTTGAGGCTCTTAAGGAATAGGTGTGTATCTTGGATTCTAAGTTAGATTTAGAAGCAAAATAAAATAATATATTTATTTAGGATCTTAAGAATTAGTTAGAGGTTGTAAATTCAAGTTTAAAATCAAGAGAAGAAGAGTGTAATTAGTTGAAGGTTGAGTTAGGTTCTTTAAAGGATAATCATGAGAAGCTTATAATCAATGTTGAGAAAGATCATGAAATATTAGTCCAAAGAGAGAAGGATGCAAGTTTTGAAGGCAAATTGAAGAAAATGATTAGGAAACCCAATGATTTTAAGTGTTCAAATTCTTTTCATGGCCATTATTTCATTTGTCATCATGTTGGTCATAGGGCAAGAGACTGTATGAGGAGAAGCAATCATTCAAAGGGATATCTCAGTCACATTCAAAAATAAGGTATGAGAAATGTTGTTTGCTTTTATTTTCATAAGGTTGGCCATATTGCTAAATTATGTCCAAAACAAGTAAAGAGATCTTCAAAGTATGTCAAAGGTTATAGAGCCCCTAAAAGATATGAGAAGAGTCAAAATCAAGTTTGGAGACCTAAAATAGTAAAGGTTAATCATGTTGAGTTTAAGAGCGAGAATGAATTACTTGTTATATTAGATAAAGAACCAGATAGGAAGGATTGTGAAGAATCTCTTGTTACATTTGACCATGAGCTTTGTCAAGATAAGATAGTTGCAAAAGTTGAGAAGATGAAAAATATCATAAATGATAAGGTTAGTAAGTCAAAAAGGTTAGAAATGCTTAAATGGATTCTAAGAGATAGACACAAGGAAGAAATAGAGGAGATGTGGGAATTGCTTGAGATTTATTTCTAGGATCCTTTGTGTGGGGTGTCTCTTCTAGGCTTGAAGGAGACACTTTTAAGAAAAATTGAAGCATGGTGGATGCTACTAGGTCTTGGCTATGTTGCATGACAAGAAGGTGAGTTGATAGATTACTTTTGATATCATTTGAGGGAATATATTTTGAAGAAAATTTTACACCAGTGTTAAGGTTTGAGGCTATTAGAATGTTTCTAGCATATGTAGTGTTTAAAAGTTTTAAGGTGTTTCAAATGGATATGGTCATAAGAAATTAGAATGTTGAAAAAGAGCTAACATTTTTAGAAATACGGAGAAGGATACTCATGCATATTCAATCAAGAAGGGCTAGAGTTTCAAAGCTCCATTCATCAAGAAGAAGGATTAGAGTTTTAAATCTCCATTCATCAAGAAGAAGGTTCAGACATGTTCATGGTAGAAGAAACAACCTGAAGATTCTATGATGGTTCAAACAACTTTGCATGTAAGAAATGAAGATCAACCATGGTTCATTGATAGGGGATGTTTGAGGCATATGACAGGAGATAAGAGTAAAGGAGATCAATGGTGGAACAATGAGATTTAGAGATAAAACCATTGCTAGGATAGAAGAAAAAGGTACTTTGATTTTGGATTATAGTAGAACTAAGACTAAGAATGTTTTATATGTAAAAGGTCTTAAGCATAATCTATTGAGTGTTAGTCAAATATGTGATCAAGGATACACATTAAAGTTTCATGTAGAAGGTTGTGAGATTATAAGAAAATATTCAAATGAGTTGATTGTAGATGTTCAAAGGTCAGGGAACAATTTGTATGTATTATTAGATATCTTCTCAAAGGCACAAACAAAGGACACATCCAAAGATCTGCAAGAGGAGTTGGGATTAATTTCTATTACTTCCTACAATTGATGTTCAACATTAGTTGAGGGGGAGCTAAGTGTTATCTCCAGGTAGGCCCTTTTCCATTGATGTCAAAGGGGGAGAATAAAAGGTACAAGCACAAGTGCAAATATAGGTATATGGAATAGGTACATGTTGCTAAAGTAAGGCCAAGTTACTGTATGTTTTTAGATGAGAGTATGTGCAAGATTCAAGATGTGGTAGTTTCAGGATTGAGGTTGCCATAAATGACAAAGGGGGAGATTGTTGTAAATATTGTCATTGATGTCAAAGGTCTAGCATTATTGGTGATAAAGGACCCATTGCATTTAATAATGTTTGTAATAGATATATCTTGGATAATGTGTATTAATATTTATTTAATATTAATGAATATATTTTTGGTTACATATAAGATAAAATTTGGGCCCATGGAGAAGTCAAAGAGTCATGGCGTAAAGACAAAAGAAGAATGGGATGCATTTTCCCATGAAGAGTCATCTCGGGGAATTCCAAGAGTCACCAAGTGAAGACAAAAGAGGAAGGGCACAATTTCTCATGAAGGGAGACTTTGAGGAATGTGAAAAGCCACCAAGGTAAAGACAAAAGAGGGAAGGACATTTTTGCTCATGAAGGGTCAGCACATGACTTTTCAAAGGAAAGGATATAAAGGGTCATACAAGTTTGGCACCATTTTCCATGAGGATTGAAGGGTCATAAAGGTGGAAGGCCAAATGTCATTTAGAAAGCTATAAATAAAGGCTTGAGAAGCCATTTATAATGTGAGAGAGAGAATTTGATTTCATATTATAATATCTAACTTAGAAGATCATTTTGAGAGATGAATATGATTTGTATTTATTATATCTATCTTAGAAGAGAAAAGGTGAGAGAGGAAAGAGATGTTGTAATGAACTATCATTTATTAAGATAGCAACATTGAGAGATAGTTGTGTGGTATACACAAAGGGGTTGTTATTCCTGTGGGTTGGTTCTCACGAATTGTTGTTCTGTTGGTGCTCAGCAAAGGGATTGGTGCTCCTATGGGTTGGTGCTTATGAATTATTGTTGTGTTGGTGCTTAACAAAGGGATTGGTGCTCCTATGGGTTGGTGCTCATGAATTTTTGCTATATTGGTGCTCAGCAAAGGGTTTGGTGCTCTTATGGGTTGGTGTTCACAAATTGTTGTTGTGTTGGTGCTCAACAAAGGGGTTGGTGCTCCTGTGGGTTGGTGCTCATGAATAGTTGTTGTGTTGGTGCTTAGCAAAGGGGTTGGTGCTATTATGGGTTGGTTCTTGTGAATATTGTTTGAGTTGGTGCTCATTCATATACATGAGATTATTCCCCATGGTTTTTCCCACATTGGGTTTCCACATTATATTTGGTGTTTCTCTCTATCTTGTGGTGTGTTTGTTTTTTTAGTTTTATTGCATATCTTGAATGTTTGATTAAGTGGAATTTGATTAAGGGAAATTTTTATAAGATATATGATATACTGAGTCACCCCCCCTCTCAGTATATCCTGTGCTTAGTAGTCATAATCAAATCACTTATTCTTTCATTTCCCTATCTTTTTTGGCCTTTTATCCCATGCACTTTCCATTTTGTGAGACCATTTCTATTATTTTATTACATCCATCATGTTTTTTTCCATCAGTTATCATTTTTTTCATTTCTTGGGAAAAATACATTTGACCTAAATTTTTTGTTGGATATTACATCCATGGAACTATGTAGGCAACATCCACTTGCCTAGTGCATATGGAGATACCTTGGCCACCCCTTTCTTTTTCTTCTATTCCCCCCATCTTGTTTGTTTGTTGTCTCCTATTTTATAGGGGTAATTTTGTTTGGTTTATCTCATGTTATTTATACTAACCTTAGGACTAACCATTATTTATTCTTATTTGGTATTTTATTTTTCTATGCTTTTTTGTTTGCTTTCAATATTGCTGCCTTGATTCATTCTATATGTATTCATTGGGTGATTCCTTGTGCATTTATACTTGAATCCATCCATATTCATATGTTTAGTTTGTCATCATGGTTTTTATCATTGGTGTGTTATTTTCCCTTGAATATTGGATTATGAGAGTTAGTCCTCATAAATATTTCATCTTAGTCCTAATGGTGTTCTATTATGAGGCTCATTGTCAAGTACTACAACAAAAAAAATCTTCAAAATGTCTACTCAGCAATGGCAGGATCAACATCTCCTTAGTACCAAAATCAGTGGCATCCAAATTATATCTTAAATAAAGTAATTAACAAACAAAAATAATTTCAACCTTTGTTAGTTTAGATGACTATCTCCCTACTAGTAGGTTGTTCCAATTCATCCTTATACTCTATGTCAATCTACCATCATCATTAGCTAATCAATCATGTTTTCCATAATCAGGGTTTAATGCTTATAAACACATTTGGGAAAACCATTATACACCATCCCACCTACATTTCTAAATGCTTATAAATACCTTTACGCAAATCATTGTGTTCTCACCAAATTTAATTTATTTTTACTCAAATAGGGGCATTTTGTTATCTTGTTGGTCTATCCTCACTTGGGCAACTTAATCTTCTCAATGATTATAACCACCTTTATGCAAATCATTATGTTATCAGACCATGTTTCCACTATCAAGGTACAATGCTTATAACCACCTTTGGGCAAACCATTGCACACCATCCCACTTGCATTCTCAATTATTTTGACTACTTTTTCAAAATCATTATGTTCTCACCCCATCATCTTTATATGATTGATCCCCTCATTTCAATTCTTTCTTTCAAAGGACCATTTGCCAACCTACTTCTACCACCCATTCCCTCAAGGGTAAATTATATAGTTCATCCATTACCATTGAATCTATAGGCATATAGGATCTTTTCATTCTTTGAGAATATGTTACCATGCCTATAGATTTCAATGCCTTCCTAAATAGGGGAAAACTATAGACACCTAAAATTGGCCACCAATAACCTCTAACCAAGCTTTTGACCTATTTCTATCAAAATGCATAATTTGGAATAAAAATACTAAAATGCATTAAATAGATCATATTTTTTATATACAAGTATTGGTTTTTGATAGGGTGTCACTAAATTAGGTAATGTAAATTATGAGATAAGTAACTTTGAATAGATCATTTCAAGTGAAAATGATATTTTTGAACTTGGGTGCTCTAGATTGCTCTTTTCTACAAAACTTCTTGCATGAGACCATTACAAGATACTCTTTTCTAATTCCCTAATCAATAAAAACATCATTATATACTCACCTAAATAATTCACCACATAAAATATCCCTTATATATGTAACACCTCTTTTTATTCATTTTCCTAGTACGTCAACCTAGTCGACATTGTTGGGACTTAGCACATGTTAAAGAACTTTTTCATCCCAACCAATCTAATTCAAAACCTAACAGATCTATTTCTATCCAAACAAGGTTGACTCAACTATCCTTATTGGCTAAGATATAAATAACACCTTAACTTCATTTATAAAGAGAGTATCATTCAATTACCCATAATTATAGCTCATAAATTTCTTTATACTATTAATTATAGGATTCATTTCTTAGGTTTTTACCTTGGAGTAGTAACACCTATTTTATGGAGGTCTTAGATGCATAGAATAAGTCTTGTAGCCTATAACTGATTTATTCTTATGGTCCTTACAATCCAAAACAACATCTTGCAATGAAACATTATCCAAGTGAGAGATTGGGGCATGATAAGTTCACTTCAACAAGGTAAGTATACTCTTAGAAGTTCATCTTTTGATAAGTATATGTTGTATAAACTACTGAATGGAATTTTATCTCTCATTGCTTAGATTAATTATATATTTTCTTGAATAATGTTATCTTTGCTTGTTTATTCTCTTCCCCATTTGTAACACAAGTTCTGGTGAGCACTAGATTAGTTTACATATTCATTCAATAGATTAGCTTGATTAATTTTATTATAATCATAAGACCTAGCTAGTGTTATTGTATGATATAATTTTACTAGAGGGCTTGGAAGCCTCTCCTTTGTCATTATATGGTAAGATATCATTTAATTTAGGTTTAGCGGACTAGAATTAGTCATGACCCATTTATATAAAGTATTACTAAGTGAATTGTTAATTGATTATCTTATTTGAGCTTGGATATTACTGAGTAGCATAAGTTCTACATTTGTCTTATTTTGCTTACATACATTCAGATGAACCTAACATGAATCTAACCCTTGCATATTTTTAATTTTTATTTATAGTCAAATAGATTGAACCTATCGACACAATTTAACATTGTGTACAAGATTTCAAAAATTTTCAAGCCTATCAAACTATTTCAACTCTCTATGTGTATGGTTTCCAACTTTGTCAAGCCTATCAACCTAGTGATGTAGAGAATATAACAAGAAAACATTCTTGACCTTGTTTCTCACTCACTTCCTAGGCTTGGTTTGTGGTTCAAATTATCACACAATGGTTCAATGAGTTTATTACCTATTTCATTTCTTCAAATAACCTAAAACATGTTCATCATATTCATCTAACAACCTTTGTTCAACCTACACACTTTTCAAGCATTAATTACCTCTCATTACATAATTCTACTCTCTCTTTACATAGTCCTTATAGCCTTATTTATGTGATTTCATTAAATTTTAAGATCTATACCTTCACTTATATAAGATTTGAAATTTTTTTATAGTACCCTTTACTATGTTCTTTCTAGCCACAAAGTTACATCACCAAACTCAGTCTTTATGTCCCTTTTTCAATATCAAATTGCTCACTATTTCTCTTAATTATGTCTCCTAAGGTTCTCTACATAGATAGTCTCTATTTTCCATACATATAAGTACATTATCACAATAAAAACCTTAAAATATCTTTAATAACATTTAAAAGGACCATATTACAAAAATGTAGGAGTTTTGACTAGTTAAAAACACATTTATGACATAAACACTAATTGAGGGTTTTCATATCTTAGTCCTAGCCTAAGGACACACTAAAATCAACTATGAATAACTCAAAGGGTTTAAAAATATCAAAATTGATTTATAGAGTCTATCTAGACCTATTAAAATAACTTCAACCCTTATATTCACTAACCCTATCCACTGGGTCACGTTTTCAACTTAATATATGTTTGATTGTACAAACAAAATGATCATTATAGGTTTCTATTCAAGTTTATAAACTTCTATCAAAATATTTATCAAAAAAATGAACCTAATAACCATTAAAGGGATTATTTCATGTATACCATAATGTTTCATATGTTCTATGAGTGATAATATGTTACTTTGTTCATATCCTTGCACTATACATACACACAATCTATTTGCACCAACCTACTATATGAAAATAGAGCCTATTTTGATTCTATACCTATGAATGGGGAAATTTATTGATTATCCTAAGTTTAAATGGATTAAAAAAACATTTAAAATTATTAATCAATAATGACAATTATTTTTCATTATTCCTTTCCCTAATCAAAATTTACAATCTACAAATCAAAATGAGTAAACACCCTAAACAGAGGTACATTTAAGATTTAGCCTAAACAAAAAATATATAGCCTTATATTTATTTAAAAATTTCATCACAATAGGTAAAAAAAACATTCCAATAAGTTTAAACACGTTAATAATCATTTAACAATCATTCTTTATCAATGATGCAAATTCAATCTGTAACAAGCCACTTCTATAGCTACAGGGTTCTATTTTATTACCACCTAGATCGGGGGTTTCTTCTTTGTTTGTATTTTGAAGTTTCTATAAAAACTAACATGGTTAAACCTTCAACCACACTTTCTAACAAAATATTAAATCTCATTATCTCATGAATAAGTATCATACATTTAATAAAAGACCTCAACAGGGTCTGCACATACATTCATTCAAACAATAGAGTTTTTCAGGAAAACACTCCCATCATGTATTCATTCCAAAAATATTGTCAATTACATTCATTATTCCATTTTATTTTAATGGAATCATACTCACATCACATAACTAACTTCTAGACTTCTAAAAAGATGATTCATCACTAAATCTTGGTTATTTTCCCCATGTGGAGGTCTCTTGTCATTTTTACATTTTCTTGTTTTGCTCATAACATAAAATGTCTTTTACATGTCAATAAAAACATAATATTTTAAGATCCTCTTACTATTATAAACTTCTTAGAAACATTGTACACATCCTTTCTCCTTCATATATGCATAAAAGTCCCTAGATAAGACTTTGTTAAATTCAAATTTTTAAATGGTACTTTTGGTAGGAAATGCCAATATTCAAATTTTATGCACCTTAAAACCATATAAACTACACAAATGGACTTCCTAAGACCTCTCAAAAATGTTAAAAACCTATATACCAAAATAATAACAAAAATGGATCAAACTTTGGGTCATCATGGGATGCCCCTACATCATACTACCAAGTTGTGAATTCTTTACCATAGGTATTAAGTCATCCACTTGGTATATATTGTTGGCTAAATGCAATGAACCTCCTCACCAAATGTGTTTTCCTTCACTTTCCTGTCATAGAGGTTAACATTCTCTTAGACCCCACTTTTGGGTCTTATTATATTCATCTCCTTCAACAACATACCTACACATGAAACCAACGTGTTAAACAAAATATTTCTATTGTCAAATTCTTATCACATTGCATATGTATGCCAATATTCCTTCTCTTCAAACTAATTCTTCTTATCTTTAAATCCATCCTCAACAAATTCTACAAGTATTCAATCCTCTACTTTTACCAATTATCCTTATACTACCCATTCTTTCTCATGCACAACTTGTACTTTATCCTTGCATACCTCTTTCTTATGTACATTCTTTATTTTTTTTTGTAGATCAACTTCTTGTTCATGACTACCCACTATCTCTTTTACTTGCATAGGCTGCATATTCATCTTTACTATCTTTTATTCATGAGTGATTTCATGGGGCTAGTGTATATTGTCCATCTCTTGGACATCCTTCTCTTGTTCATCATTTTATTTCAAACATTTATGTTCATTTTTCATCACTCCTTTGGCTTCCTAGTTTCTACTTGCATTTACTTCATAAAACATATCATTATAAATACAATTTGGAACATTCATGGCTTCTTCATGGGTTGCCTCTTTCTTAGATAATTTATCCTCCATCTTCTTTCCTTGTTTAGTGTTCATTCCAAACAATCTCCTTTCCATCTCAACTACAATGTCAAACTCTATCTTGGTGTAATCTCTTTTATGGACTTGGATACCATGCTTGCATTGACTACCTTATCTCTTAATAACTCCCATTGGTACTATATCCTATTCTTTATTTTGAAAACTATTTTCTACTAGCTTGTATTCTTCACTCCTCACCTTCTTCTCATCCTTTGGTACCTTGACCAATCCTAAACCTTCCATAGTTTTAGTCTAACACTGCATCATCATCATGATTATTTCATCCTTTTTTCCCTCTTTACCTTTTAATGTAACAAGTACATATATTTATCCATGATTCATTATAGTGTATGTGTTGTTATCTAATCATGTATGGCATACCTATCAAACTAACATGGTCTACCTAGTAATAAATGGCACACATCTATAGGTAAAATATCACACAAAAATTGGTCTTTATACCTTCTTATCTGAAACTCGACCCAACTCTGTTCACTTACCATATTTGGTTTCCTTTCTAAACCCATGAAATTTTGTATGGTTATAGATGTAAAATCCTTTTCAATCTCAACTTTTACACCATCTCCAATGAAACAATGTTATTAGTACTACCAACTCCATTAATAACCAAATTACATACTTTACTTCTCAACTTTCATCTACTTCTGAATAGACTTTTTCTTTGGGATGGTTCATTGCCTTTTTTATTATACAATAAAATAATCCTCATGAGTAATGACTCATTATTATCATGTCATCTCTCCTTATTCATCTTTTTCCTTTTTTGTTATTGCATACTACTACTTACATTCCATCGACACTTTACTACTCTATGTCCTTCTCTTTAGAAATTCCAACATTGCCCCTAAAATATATATCTTGGTCCTTATCTCAATGTACCTTAATTTGTATTCAATATATCATATAGAAATTTTCTAACCCTCCTTGCATGGTGCTTTCCCATGCTATCTTCATTAATTATTATTGCATTCTCTTGTGGTCTCTCTGAACCACTTGTTCATTTCCTTTCTCTTCCACTATCAATTTTAAAGATTCACCTTGCTACCTATCTTATTATTCTTATCTTTATTATCTCTCCTTGAGAACATCCTCTATAACCTCCATTCTCATCACTAATGGAGCAATTATTTGGATCACTTGGTCTACCATTTTCTTAACCAAATCATCTTCATTCCTATTAGCTCTCTCCATGGAGAACTATATTTGATAACCTATCCTATAATGTACTTCAAAAAACATTTTTAATCCTTTCAACAATCCAAAAAATCTTTCCCTAAGATCTTATAGCAAAATTATGCAAATCATATACCAAGAAAACATTCTTGACCTTGTTTCTTACTCACTACCTTGGCTTGGTTTATGGTTCAAATTGTCACACAATGGTTCAATGAATTCATTACATATTTGATTTATTTAAATCACCTAAAACATTTTCATCATAATAATTTAATATCATTTTTTCAACCTACACACTTTCCAAGCATCAATTACCTCTCATTACACAACTTTGCTCTCTCATTACATAGTCCTTATATCCCTATTTATGGGATTTCCTTGACTTATACGGTCTGTACCTTCACCTATATGAAATATGATATTTTTTAATAATACAATTTATTTTTTTCCTTCTATACTCAATGTTACATCTCCAAAATCATTCTTTAAGTCCCCTTTTCAATCTCAACTTGCTGACTATTTCTCTTAATTAGGTCTGTTAAGGTTCTCTACACAAATAATCTCTCTTTTCCATACATAGAAGTACTTTCTCAAAAAAAAAAAAACTTAACATATATTTAAGAACCCTACAAAGGAATAAATGACAAAAATTTATGATTTTGACTAGTTAAAAACACATTTATGGCATAAACCCTAATTGAGGGTTTGTATATCATAGTCCTAGCATGAGGACACACTAAAATCAACTATGAATGACTCAAAGGTTTTAAAAACTTTAAAAATGATTTGGAGGGTCTATCTAGACCTATTACAACCACTCCAACCCTTATATTCACTAACCCTATCCACTGGATCTTGTTTTTAACTTAATCTATGCTTCATTGTGTAAACAAAATGACTAATACAAGTTTGTATTTAGGTTTACAAACTTATATCACAATATTGGTAAAATAAATGAACCTCATAACCATTCAAGGGATTAAGGAATGCATAAATAAATGTTTCATATATTCCATAACTCGTAATATGTTCTTCGATCATATCCTTGCCCTATACATACATGCAGTCTATTCATACCAACCTGCTATAGGAAAAAAAATATTCTTTACCATTGAATGGGGAAATTTCAAAATCATAAGAAAGACTGACAATTATTTTCCATTGTTCCTTTCCCTAATAAAAAGTTATAATCTTCAAACCAAAAGGAGTAACACCCTAAACACGGGTCTATTTAAGATTTATCCTGAAAAACAAATATTTAACCTTCCATTTATTGAAAATTGTCATAAAAAACTAAACAAAAACCTTTCAAATAAATTCAAACACATTAAGAATAATTTACCAGTAATTCTTTATCAATGATTGAAATTCAATTTGTAAAAACCAACTTATATAGGTATAGGGTTCTATTTTATTACCACTTACAATAGGGGTTTCTTATTTGTTTGTCATTTGAAGTTTCTCTAAAAACTAATGTGATTTAAGCTTCAAAGAAAATTTCTAAAAGCTACCAATTTTCATTCTCTCATGAATAATTTTCATACATTCAATAAAAGACCTCAATAGGGTTTGTACATACATTCATTCAAACAGTAGAGTTCTTCAAGAAAATACCTCCATCATGTCTTCATTCCCAAAATATTGTCAATTAAATTCATTCTTCCATTTTATTTGAAAGGAATCATATAACATCACATAAATTACTTTTAGACTTCTAAAAAAAAAAATAATAATTGAATCTTGGATATTTTCCCTACGTGGAGGTCTCTTGTCAACTTTGCATTTTCTTATTTTTCTCATAACATAAAATGTCTTTTTCATGTCAATAGAACCATAATATTTTAACATCCTCTTACCATGATAAACTTTTTAGACACATTGGACACATCTTGTCACCTTCGTACATGCACAAAAGTCCCTAGATAAGACTTTGTTAAATTTAAATTTTCAAATGGTGATTTTGGTAGGAAATGCCAATATTCAAATTTTATGCACCTTAAAACCATATAAATTACACAAATGGACATCCTAAGACCTCTAACAAATATTAAATACCTATATACCAAATCAAGAACAAAAATGGATCAAGATTTGGGTCAGCATGTGATGCCCCTACATCACCTACTTGATATCTCTCCTTGTAGGTTTTTAAAAGCATTGATCCTATCAACCTAGTTCCGTAATATGTGCATAGGCCTTCCAACTTCATCGAGCCTGTCAACTTAGTTTTATATCCTACTTGTAGGATTTTTAGTCTAAACTAATTAGATCAAATAAGTTGACTCAATTTGTTTTTATACCTTATGCATCTTATTAAATTGACCTTCTCAATTGTTTTATTTCCTATATTTTACTTTTAACTAACTACATCGATATGATTGACATATCTTTTTTTTTAATCATTTATCAACTTTATTTATACTAGATTAACTGGTTTGAATCTATTTAATAATACTATTTTCCACCTTTGTAGGTTCAAATATTTATTGGATAACCTATTTCAAAAAAATAATTCAACATCTTTAGGAAAAATAACTACATCGACTTGGTCTACTTAGTATTATCTACCAAATTCACTCTAACCAACTTAGTACTTTTAATTTATCAATTTTCAATAACATTTATTTTCCCACATTTTATTAGAACTTAAAATTAAGTACTATTTTTACCATTTTTTAGTACTATAAAATTATACCTACATGTTTAACTAGGTCTATTGGATGGAACTAATTCTATTTATGTTTTGTACCCAAAAAAGTAATCCAACCTACTTGGTTTTGTTTATTTTGGCCTATTTTTTCAATAGATTAAGTCAATGAACTATACTTCATTTTTTTTTATATAACTTGATCAACCTTGTTGATCTTGTTTTATCTATTTTATTTTCTAATTCAAGCAAAAAAATATAACTTAAATTAGATATTGATTAATGTTACTTTAATTTAAAATTGTATAACTATTTATTTATTTTCTAAAAAATATAACTTAGCTTTCAAAATATTGATTTTCACTTTTATTTTTAACTTTGTTTGGATTTCCATATAAACTATTTACCGATAGTTTTAAATCTACTTAGTTAATGTCATGAAGGATTACTCAATAATATATTTATGGTACTTGTATATCATTTAAAGATATAATGGTGTGTAGAGTCTTCCCCAATACAAATAGACATAATATAGATCTAAACATGGTCTTTAGTTTCCACGTACCTCATAATATTTTGAGAACACCTAGGATTTTATTCTTTATTAAACCTTAGATATCCATCCATCCATCCATTTGATTATGTGGAAAATTAGTTAACATTTAGTTCTAAGAAGCTACTTCTAGCTAACCCTTGAAATGGTGTTTAGTGGACTATGGGAATGGGACTTCCTCCATAGTCAGTGATCTAAAACATTAGGTTGACATTATCCAAAAAATAATAAAGTATCTTAGAAATCTACACTTAAAATCAAAACCTTTAGTATAAATTATTCATCTTCTTTTCAAATAGTTAATTATATTCTAAAATTACATTTTGCTACTTGTTTGTTATTCTATGTTGTATTATAGACTTGTATTAGCCATTGTTGATACAAGTTTTATGTTTCTTGTCACAACTAGGTTGAATTAGTAAAATGCATGCTTAGATTTATTTATTATATTTAGAACTTAATAATATAGATTTTGACCATTTCATAAATTTAAAAAAATTACAACTTTATCAACTAGCTTAACTTAGTCTATCATAGACTATTCTATTGGCCTGATGTTTCTACATAGTCAACTTATTTGACTTTTTCCATGCACATATAGTTATGTTTTCTTGATTTTATTACCCAGTCAAGCTAGTTTATTATCCCAGCCATAGATTATTTTTGTTTCTTTATTTTCATACTCATTTGACCTACTAAACCTAGTCTATTATAGACCATTCTATTTTTTTAATTTATCCAACCTAGTTGACCATTTCAAAAAAAAATAATTCTAGACCTTTATATTTTTTGTTTATCCAACCTATTCGACTAACTCAAATTTTTTTGATTCAAAATTATTCTATTTTCCTATTATATTCTAATAAGTCATCCACCTTGACCTAGTCTCATCTCATATGTCTAACCAAATCAATGAGCTTGATCTTGTTCATTTTTAGACTCTAAGTTTATCATTTCTGTAGTAAGTGTTTAAATCATCCTTTTCATCATGATACATTTGTTTGATGATGATACCAAAATAATTCAAAGTAACATGATGAACTAAACTAAGACTAATAAAATCCTTAAGAAACATTATTGATAACTAATCTAAGGCTTAGCAATATCCATGTTACTTGTAAAATTACTAACTATGGGACTCTTCCCTATTCAAATTCACTTAGTACTTTATTCTAACAAATGGTAGAAGATAAAAATTACCTTGAGTATATAGTTAAAATTATCATATTCACTAATGGAAACCCTCAACATCTAATTAAGGATCCCACAATAATTTATAACCTCATGATGGCACCTCATATTCGATAACCCCATTCACCTTCACCAATATTTTTTATATTAGTTAGGTAAAACCAGTTTATGACTTCTACCACATCCTTCTCCTCTATCATTCCTCCTTATAATTGTATGACAATATTTTTAATCTCTTCTTTTACTTATATGTCTATATTTATATAAATGGGGTAGGTGTGAATTTTAGTGAGTCTATTCAAAATACCCATACCAATTCTCAATTCCATCTAAATACTATTGGATCTCACATTACTAATGCACCACAAACTCTTAATTCATTGCATAATTATAACACATCTCATGTGAATTATACTAGTTAAAATATAATTAATACTAACTAATTATTATTGCAAACTCTAAATCAAATGAATAATTTTCAAACTAAGAATTCCAAGAAAATGATGTAAATGCAAAAAAAAAAAAAAAATTCTAAAATAAACCTCAACCTACTCTATGGGGAGAAAAAAATACTATTTTCCCCACCCTACCCCTTAGATATACACATTGTAACCTTACACCATAACCACCACTTATTAACAAAGCTAATAAACATTTAAAAAATAAACCTATTATTCCTGAAATTTTAAGACATAACATGGGTGGCATAGTTTCTACTATCACTTATAATGGATCCACTAATCTAGATTTGTATTTAAAGATTTTTGGAAATTTATAAAAATATTGGGTTCAATATAACACCTTTCATTCCACCAAGAAATTAACTAAAACCTTATGTTACGATGGTTTATATTGTTATAATAAACTTAAAACTCATTCTATACTTAGTTTGGAATACCTAGTCAATGCATTGTTTCAAGAATTCCAAACTAGTGATCTTCCTGAAAATAACTTAGTTCAGTTTATCAATTACAAATAATGAGAATCTGAAATAGTAGAATTTTTCATCAAATTATGGAAAGATTTATCTAAAAAAGGTGATCATAACATGTTATATGAGAATCTATTTAACTTATTAACTACTTCTCTTCATTCAAAATTATAATATCACATGAAGAGTATTTCTCATAAATACTTGGAATAATCCCTCAACCAAGCTAAAATGTCAAGATTTCTTTATACGATAGTTTGAGACTTTATAAAATCCAACAGGGAACTAAATTCTTATGAAAGATAAAAATTAACATGCAACTAATGATTTTATTATATATACTTATCATTCCATATATACTATTCAAACCATTTATCCAAGTAATCCTATAGAGTCTAATCCTTTAATGTCAATTCCCAACAATTCTAATCCTAGTTCTACATTTTCTCAAGTGCATAACATAGATGCCCATAAACCACATTCCTTATTATAAATTCAAAAGAGTCTTACATAACCTTCCTTGTGATATCCTAATCCTACACATCCTACCAAAGATTGGTATGATCCCCACATATTTTGTTGATTTCATGCATGTTTGGGCCACTCTCACAGAACTTGTTGTGAATTATAATTTTTTTCTATAGATTATCTTCTTGGACCTTATTTTGATTAGGAATTAATTATATTACATGTTAACAATATTATAAAATGGTAGCTAAGTATCATGAAATTAAAATAATAATGAATCCTTAAACTAATCTAATTCTCACTTACCTGTTTACAAGTATCCCCTTCGTAAACATCAAGCTAACACTAACCAAACTCATAATATCAACAACATCAAATGTTTAATGGATCCTAACATACATGATGATAATGTTGTCAACATGAATCATATGAGAAGAGTAGTCTCTTATATTGATAATTATAAATCCTCCAACCATAATAATTTCCTAAAATTGTAAACTATTAATGACATTTACCCATCTTATCTCATTCAATTGGGGAATGAGGATCCAATTTAAACAATCTTATACATGTCAACCACAATAATAAACATTCCCTCATATACTATTGATATATGTTCTATAACTTCTTCAACATAAACATCAAAATTAGAAATTTGAAAACCTTAGACCATGGTATTTCTTCTTCTCAAACATAACAAACAAACAACAATACAAATATGTCATCTAAGATAAAATCCCATAAAAAAATCAACCTAAATTAATCAAATTTAAAATAATCATACCTTATCAACATCAATTTCAAAAACCATACACTAAACCCTAAAAGGATTTACTACAACACTATGAACCTTTATCTAATAAAATCATAGTTGAATATTATGAATGGGAATGTATAGATAAAATTTTACATATTCTATATCAAATACCTTTATTATAAATCATGAAAACTTTTTTTTGCCATTATAACTATCTAATGCAAATTGTAATCACCTAGAAGTGGTATTTGAATTTTAAGATCACTAATTGATAATACATATCCCAAAGCCCATCATATATCCTATTATAAAACTTATCCAACCTTTGTATAGGACATAGGCATCCTTATTCATCCCTAAAATAGTCATAGACCATAATTCTTGAATCTTGGCCCTTTGTTCCTAGTGTTCTTCCACTTGGATGCTAACACCACAATAGGGAAAGTAACATCAGATGGTGCTAGTGTCTCAATAATGGCATTACTATTCTTTCATTCCCTTTCCAAAAATACATATATTTTCAAATATAAAACCTCATAGGGTCAGCTTAGACCTTTTTTATCACTGCCCGCAAGCATCATAATGGTATACATACATGATTTTTATCCTTATAACTACTATATGTAAATTAGATGTAAAATAAGCATTCAAAATCAAAACAATTTGTGTATAATCAGGGTTATTAATCCTTATTCTCTCCAACTTATACATACTACCATCAACAACATTCCTAAGCTTAGATTACCTCTATTTCTAGTCTCAATCCAACTCAAATAACTCAAGTCAACTATCATACTAGATTCACTTGCACTTTCACTAACACTTAGGTGGGGAGAACTACACCAAGTTTTATCCCTCTTTAGAGTATTGGTATGTAGTTAAATATAATCACAATAAGGTGTTGAGGATGTCTTGCATACCCCCAATAACAAACACACTCTTGAGCCTGTATCAACCAGATGCCATATCAACATGGAGGATTAGGGTTTACTCATAAATTCAATCAAAATAGGAAATATATAGGGTTTCAAAAATTATGTACATAGAAATTGACACCATAGGTCTAGACAGAAATGCATCCAAAATCTTGTGTTAGTCCTATAAAGAGGACACTACCACCAAAATAGGGACATTATTACCACATATCAAATAATGGTGTTACTATCCAATTGTGGAAATATTATCTAGGATGGGTTATGACACCAAGATACTATTTTAAACACTCATAGTATCCTTTGCCTTAGTTTATAGCCTCCAAATCATTCATCTCAGTCATTTCCTAGCTAAGTTATTACCTGCACTATTTATTTCTATTTTTCTAAAGGTCCAAGTTAGTCAATTATACAAAAAATCATTGACTATATTTATTATATGTTATTAAATTGATTTATCATACTTATTTATTTAAGAAATGTAGGATTTAAATTCTCTAAATCCTAAAAAGTTAAAACATTTGGTGAACTAGACATACTTCAGACATTACTTAAGTGCTAACCCTAAATGCTCTTAAGGTTGGTATCCTTCTTTTTAATATTTTCATTAGCTTTTTTAGTTTTTGTTAGATTTCATAGATTATATTTTAATAGCCCTATTTCACTTTGTTTTCTAAATGACATATAAGAAACCGTCTCTCTTTCATTAAGAAGTGTTAATCTAGGTGGAACTCCTATTGAGCTTATTCAAATTCCTTCTATTTGAGCTTATGCCATGGATAAGGGACTAGATGTAACTCCAATCATTGATCCTTCACACCCTGATTATGTGGATTTCAATGATAATGCATTCAAAGATGAAAATTATAGTGAAGATCAAGATGAAAGACATGATAGAAATTAGCATATTCTCCCTCCACTTAATAATGAAAACCTAATTGTCAATAAGGATGAGAATATATAGAGCTTCAGAGATATACTATAGGAATAACCCCTTGATCATGCATAGATTTTACAAGATGTAATGGAAAAAAGAATAAGCCAAACAATGGTCAATCTTATACTCCCATAGATAATAAGATTATTATGCCTACATTAGGTAAAAATCAGCTAGCACAATCACTAATTTTAACTCAACAACCTTCAGTAATATCTACACCTCTTATGGATAGTTTTTCCACTCCAGATATACAATTCCTTATGTAGGAGGTTCATAATCTATAGGTTAAGGTGTTACATCTTGAGTACGGAGCCACTTGGACATCGTATGCCTTATATTCTCATGCTCTTTTACATACACGGTTGGTATATCACATAGTGATGACTCCTTTGCCATCTAGATTCATGGCACCAAATATTACATTGTATGATGGTAAGGGTAACCTAGATCACCATTTTTTAGTTTTTCATGTAGCATGTTTGGACTACGTGTTAAATGATTGGATACTCACTAAGTCATTTCCATGTAGTTTAAAGGATTATGCCTTATAGTGGTTTTATTATTTACCAAATCATTATATCACTACGTACAACCCAATGGAAGACATGTTTCAACACACTTCTCAATAAGAATCATTAATAAGATATCATATGCTCAAGTTTCATAATTAAAACAAAAATCAATTGAGCTTATTGTAGAATATGTCTTACAATAGAAGACTATATTATCCATATTAACTATCCTCATGATAGATAAAGAGATGTAGAATATATTCAAATAAAGTCTTCAACTAGTATTACATGAAGCTATCTTGTTTAATAAATTTCCAACCTTCACAAATTTATATCATATAGTGAAAGAAAGAGAAGTCAAGATTATCTCAATGGGTAAATGAAATAAAAAAGTGGATCAGAATCGACTGCTAAGATTTCTAGTAAGCCTCCATACAAGGTAAGGGCCATTGAAAATAAAAGTGATCTAAAGGCAATAATTAATGTAGCTTTATATCCATCTCCTCATCTAGTTTTATCATCTCCTACACATAGATATTTCACCAACCTTTCATAATCACCAATATAGGTTTTAAAATAGATCTTGAAATGTAATTTCTTATCTCTCCCTCATCAAATAGGTTGATATGACATGACCTCTTGAAAATAAATATGATTCTAATGCATGTTGTGAATATCATAGGCAATCAAGCCATACAAAAAATAGATGAATCATCTTGAAACATAAGATACAAGATTTGATAGAGGCTAACATTATTGATGCAAAAATACCCATAAAGACACCCAAAGTTCAAAAAGTCTATGGTAAGACATTCAAAATATTCTTTGATCCATTTCCAAAGCATACAATAATTGAGGTAGGGAGTACTTTAGGTGTTCCCTACACATATAAAACACATTCACAACTAGAATCATATAAGACTACTACATAGGAGGCACACTTACTACATAATATCATTTGTGTGTATCATACTATAGTTCTAGCTAGACCATTCATCACCCTCTTAGAGTTGGATATTGTTGATGATGATTTAGATTTATATGCACTCTTTTTATGCTCCTACATAGATAATCATCCTATCCAAAGGTTTATGGTTAATAATAAGTTAAGTATTATAATGTGCAATATCACACTTCTACAACATTTGGGGCATTCAATGCATGATATATCTCCTACAAACCTAGTTATCATTTGTTTCATTGGCCATGTTTAGAGCTCCATCGAGGATATTTTACTTTCACTATAGTTTGAACTAGAATATGTGGCCACAAAATTCTTAGTAGTACTTTGAAAAACATATATAACATGTTATTGAGTACGTCATGGATGTAGAAATAATGATGTATCCCATAGACCATGCATAGATGCCTAAAATATATAAATAAAAATCAAGTGGTCAAAGTTGAGGGTATTTCGTATGAGTATCCTCTACCTATCCCACAATAAATTACATCACATGTAGTTACATCATAGTTACCATTTATAACAAAATTACCAGTTATAACATATATGCTAATTATAAATATGAGCACAACTCCTACTAATACACCATAGAGTTTAGTTGAGACACTAGTGCAGGTGAGGTTTACTCTTATAGTTTTTCCACGTATGCATACTCTCCCATAGATACCATTATTAGAGAGACCCCTACATCAAAGATATGTTTAAAATTATATAGGGCCTCCTTCTTCTCACTTTCTTCTAAGATCAATATTATTTAATTATCTGGGTTGTCAACATAGGAAGCCTATGCCACCTACAATATCTTCTACTAGAAGATCCCTCAGACTTATATAGTTCATCAAACACCAAAGTCAATGTTATAGATTTATATCAAAACTTTATGTGTAGGACCAAATATACACCACTTAGTATAGTAGATTATAGGACCAAAATTATCCTTTAATATAACACATATGATCACTATTACTTTATTTGACATAGGCCACATTGATAGTGAGTCTCCCATGAGATTCATCAGTTAGTATTAATCCTCTACTAATGTAAATACTTTACTTCTCTCTTTTTCCTTTTGTATAGTTTAATTTTTATGTTACTTATACATATCTTATAACTATAAAATAAAAAAACAATATAATATGTCAAAAATATTCAAATATTTACTTAGAAAACACAAAATTATAGATTGTATGCATTTCCATGTTTACATCTCTTATATTTTCTAGACACTACATATGTTATATATATTATTATAGTAAATTTTATCATATATACATGTTTCACTTATTCTTGTCAAGTGATTTAAAATTGTCATAAGACTCAGGTCTAGTACACCAATACATATTTTTTATTATCTACCCACTGGGGGCATATACATCAAAACACAAGTTATTCATTTGACATATTCACCCATTTGGGGGTACCCTATACATATTTTTTATTACCAATTATATTTTTATATAATTTAAATTAAAAATTTATCATTATTATATATTAATATTGATCACGCTATATTTATATTTTTTCCATCTATTACTACTTTAGACTCAACATATGTACATCTTATCTCTTACACATATCTATATTACATGTTCATGCATACTCTCATTTCTAAATTACCTATTTTAGATTTGATTTTATCTCTATGCTTGTTATATTTCAATGTCATTTGAATATTCCATTGCTCTTTTGATTTATGCCACTTATTTTTAGAATATGTATTCTTTTAGCATGTGACCATGTCCTTATGTGTGCCTTCATTATTGTGTATACAAACATTTGAACATGTCCTTCTATGTGGCTCTAATATAACTTTCTTTTATATTACATATGTGGATATTTGAACATGTCCTTGTATGTCTTTTTTCTTATATTTAGTGACATGTGCCCATGTCCCTTTTATTGTGTCCCCTTGGCCTAATTTGTGTGCCTCAGGTTGGTTGTTTGTATTATTTCTTGTATGTGTCATGGACATGACACTTATATCTTATTTGATACACAATCTAATTTTAGATGCCATGAGGGACTTCATGCATCTCCCCTTCCTACTTAGTCACTATGATGGACATCATGCCCCATCCCTCTAGGTAGCTACATATTTTTTACTCAGATTTGATGTTACATACATTTTTATATCTATATTGATACCTTTTTCAGTGCTAGACATACCACACCTAGCACATTTCTAAATTATGCTCAGATTATATTAAAATTTGATGTTATGTAAGCACATTATATTGGATTATTACACATATATCATATATGATCTAGCTAACACACATCTTGTAAATATTTCTATTTTGAGGACAATTATTGCATAAGTTCAACAACTTGCCTTAAAATATGGAACATTCATAGGGGTTTATCACATTGATTAGGTTCCTATAATCCATTCACAATAAATTTTTTAGCACATAGGTCTAGATTATAAAAATTAAACTTAGGTAAACATAGAGGGAAAATAGTAACATACCATCACTTAAATCTAAGCTATTCATAGGTCATGGTCCACCAAGTAAGGGCGAGCAATGATAGAGTCAAAATTGGATTGAGTTTTTGAGCCACCCAAACATGAAGATTGAGAAAGTCATAAGATTAGTCTAATATATTCACCAATTAATAAATATATACATGCATGCACATAGGTTGTCACCAAGTTCATACATTTTTTTATGTACCTAGTGAGGTGTATTCATTCGTTTCCTCTCTCCTATCCCTTTACCAATTTTACTCAATTTTACTTATTTACTCATTTTATTCTTTGCTTTCAATATCTCTTAAGTAAGGACTAATTTATGCATGTTTCACTTTCACGTCACACATTGGATCATCATTCACATACTTATACCCCATTTCATGGTCTTCACCTCTTAGGTAAGTCCATTTATGCTTCTTTTTCCTTTATCCTAGTCATTTCACTTTGTGGCATTTATAGAATAAAGGGGGGAATGTAATCACCTAAAATAAGTATTTGAGTGCTAATTGAGACTTCCTATCCCTATAATATCCCTAAAAATATCATATAAACTTTTCTCACACTTATCTACCATTCATGTGAACCACATGCATCTTTAGTCATCCCTAATGTAGTCCTATACCATCATTATTATTGAAAACAAGATGACAGAGAAGGGGCTGAATTAATCTTCAAAAACCTTTCATTAAATTAAAATTAAATATGTATGGAACATATTAATATTCATGTAAATTTTAGTAATAATAAGCAACAAATAAAAATAGCATGAAACATACAAACACAACCTAAATGTGGGAAACCCTCTAAGGGAAGAAAGCCCACTAATGAAGCAAATAGACTACAATCCTATAGGACAAATATTAATATTAAGTTGATTACCCAATGGAATTGGAGAACCAACCCTAATATATCAAGAACCAACTTAATATATTCTTTATCTAAGCACCAACTCAGTAAGGAACACTAATCCCTAATTTACTAAGCACCCATTTGGCTTTAATAAGCACCAACTCATAACGAGGCTCCAACCCCTAGATGAATCAACGCCAATGCAACCACTTAATTATTTTATCACCTTAAAAAACTCTTGCTTACTATATAATATATGATTATTTTTTCTTTTCTCTATTTTCTCTCTTCAATCCCTCTCAAATTGTTCTTCAACTCTCTTATCTCAACTAGTCCTCATTATGGCTTGATTAGGTCTTGTAACCTTAATCCTCATATGTATAATCTATGTTAGATATTCATGACATCTTTATTGGTTTTCATAACCTCATTCTACTCATAAATGATCTTTATAATTCACTTATCCTATTCTACTTTCTCTCTCTATCTAAGCTCCCTCTCAGCATCCCCTATAAGCTTGCTAAAATAGGCCTAACTGCCTTGATTTTATACAAGTCACTTGATCACATATTTTTAGGTTGGTTACATATTCAAATAACTTATTTTAGTTATTAATATATTGAATAATATTCAAATAACATACTTTAGTCATGATTTAATCAATAAAATAGGTTGGCCATACATCAATTAGCCATTACTCCTCTTTAAGGCTTATAGAAACCTAATAGTTCTTCTTAACAACACGTTACCTTTGATATTTATAGAAGCTTATAAAAACACATCACATAGTAGGAAAACATCATAATATACTCCAATATCCATTATCCAACTTCACTTTATGTCAATAACACCTTTTAGGTCCAATCACCACTTGAACCCTTATATAAATCACTGCATATAAAAGGCCTGTGTATATACAGAAACTCTGTCTTGAGAAACTAAGACATACACTTAATTTTTATAAACAACCATGGAAATAAGTTACATAATCAGAAATATCAAGACCTTAAGGTCATAAAAAACTTCATTTGATGCTTCAACTCAGGGTAAATGGGCTCAAATACCTCTCTTCAAGATGTTCACTCAGAACTACCAATTGGTTCCAAAATACAGTCAAGGAAACATGAGCATCTAATACATTATTAGATATTTGTAAAATATTTAATGAATTAAATATAAAATCAATTATTTGATCATACCAAACCATTTTAATCTCTTTAGAACAAAATTTTCAACATCATGTCACTATTAGGATTTTATAAGGATTTAGACCATCTTATAGTCTTAACAATCATTCATAAAACTTAGCTCCTCTTTTCAAAAACCATTTCCTAGAAATTTGATCTATAAAACCTCTTAATACACTGTGAATATCTTAATAACTCATATATATGTTTTGCATGCCAATGAGCAATGAGAAAACCTTCTCAAGTAGCCAACTCTTCATTCTGTGTACTCAAGAAACCTTGAAATACTTTTCAAGCCTTTTTGATTTCAAACCAAGTCCTAAAACATCATGCACATAATTAAGGCAACTTGACTCACCTATGTCAATATTGACTTTCTCACTCATGCCAAGGAAATTTATCTTATTACCTCATCTAGTAACCATCTCTATTCTTGATTTCTTAGTCTTGACCTACAAGACTTATTATGCCCTAAATTTGAATTTTTATCCACTTTATAAACTCCATATTAAAACTCTATAGTGTTTCAATGTATATTGTGTATGATCAAGAAACCTAATACACTCACTCTTCTTCGAAGCTTCAATAGAACTTCTTCAAAGCTACCTATAGATCTTTAGAGCTTGAGTGGAGCATCTTCAGAGTTGTGTATACAAATTCTAGAGCTGACCTTATTAATTATATGTAAGGCCTTTAAAATATTATATACAACGTCAAAAAATATCTCTCATGATCATACATTTCCAAGTGTTCTTAGGATCATTCACTTTAGAGAAATCTCATCTTCACAGATCATTCAAAACATCTTTGGAACTACTTACACAAATCTTAGGAGAACACAATTTCTTATTCAAATATCACTCATTTTATCTTTCCACCTAAAAGTATTATCTCACAAGGTTTAGACAAAACATTTTCACAAGAAACTTTGATGTCAAATGACATTATATTGACATCAATGAAAGAATCCTACATATTCATAATAACCTTTGACATTAAAAGGCATTAGATTGACTTCAATGAAATAAGCATGCATATTCATAAGAACCTTTGACATCAATTAAAAAATTAAATATCAAAGATCAATACCTAAATATATTTCTCAAAAATCTCTCCCTTAATCAATGACAATTTTCAACAATCTCCCCCCTTTATTTTTGATGGAAAACATACTCAAAAAACATTGTTTACCAATTATTGATGATAATCATCTATTGGACTTGGTTCTTGTCTTTTCTTTCTCTCTTTTTTATCTTGCTCCCTTTATCATCTTTTATGATCTTCCAAAAAAAATATGATATTTCTCCCATCTTCTCATCCCTTTTTATCTTTCTCCCACTTTAACAGTAATGACAAAGGTCTTCTCTACACTTATCATCTCTTTCAGAATGAACTTTAGATGACAAGATCACTTCAACACAAATCAAGGTTAGTTAATAATTTAGATAAATCCTCCTCAAACCAAACATACACCATGATTTTATTGGTATTATACATCAAATATCATCATCAACTACTAAAATCATACTCTTATCCTTGTAAGATGATAATATCTCTCAAAGACATTAGATTTCACATAGTTTTTAGAAATTTATGATAACCTTTTATGATAAGCATTCTCAAAAACTTCTCAATTAGGTCACCTTTTTCATCTAATTCATCAAGAGCTCAAAAAATATATTCTATGAAGTATCTTAGACATAATCTCTCCTTATATCTATGTATATCAACAACAATAACTTTCATGACAAAGAACACATAGCTATCATGTTCCCCCTTAGACACCAACTAGAAAAATAGAGACTCACCCTTCATCGTCATATATTAGGCTCACTTATACAAACAAATATAAAAATATTAACTTCTATATATTAATTGAATACATTTTATCTTTGGAGTATATTTTGATCTTCATCTTCTTAATTACAACAAATACAACCTACAATCTTCTCAAAAGAAT
The DNA here is from genome assembly GCA_037957365.1 of Torreya grandis. Taxonomy (NCBI): domain Eukaryota; kingdom Viridiplantae; phylum Streptophyta; class Pinopsida; order Cupressales; family Taxaceae; genus Torreya; species Torreya grandis. The sequence goes on from JARHVA010002927.1 coordinate 1,891,198, forward strand.
CTTTCTTTTTTTGCACCCTCATGCTTCTATTAATACAATAATGTATTCATGAAGCTTAATGGATTCGCCAATTTTTAATAGGGAACTAAAACAATATGAAATTTGGATATTCCCAGATCTCCATGTCTTTACTAGGCTAAATATTCTTCAACATCCTTTTGTACTTGATTGGCTTTTTAGGCTTGACCTTTGACTTGTCCTTTTCATCATCCACCTTGTCATCCTTCTTATTTTATTTGAATACCTTTTCAACACACATAGATAACAAGTGTTCTTGACATTCTTTACTTGATTTCTACTCTATAGTAGTAAACATCCCACCTTGGTTTATTAGTTGATCATGACTCACCTTGTCATCCTTTTTCTTCTTAATTAGCTCTGAATTATTACTATTTTAATCAACCATATGAGAACCAAGACCTTTCTTGTATCCTAACATGTAGCTTGAGCAACCACTATTTTTAGTCTAAAATTTTATAAAATCTTCTTCTTTAGATTTTTGATTCACTTTTACCTTATCTACAACGTTTTCCTTCTTGATCCACTTCTTAGTGACATGACTATGAACCTTATTTTATTGACTATATGACCTTCTAAATCTATTAGGATAGCATGTTTAAATATTTCTTATGTTATGATATCTATAATAGACCACCTTAGACATACCATTTATCTAATGATGACTATGATCTAACTTTTACCAATTGATTCTACTTTCATAGTTCTATGAGTACTCATTCTTTTAGGTTCTTATAAAATTTCTTGATTTATGACCAAACTGACTGCATGTAAAAAAATAACAATTAAAGGAACTAACATGATTTGTAGCATTGGGCTATTTGATAAGTCTTTTCACATTGGCCTTATTATCTTCAACAATCTTCTTCTTGACTTTAGGTGCCTCCTTTTGGTCTTCTTTGAATCCAATACATGTATTGTCACTTGTATACTTTTAGTTGCTTAGGATATCATCTAAAATATCAGTTCTCTTTTCAACATTCACAAATTTCTTCACCTTGATAAATAATTAATCCAACTCAACTCACAGAGATTCTATTTTAGTTTCATATCTACTATAGTCTTCTTCTTTAGCCTTTACACTTGCTACCACAATCTCATTTTGGGTTTCAACTTGTTGGATGATATCTTCATATTATTTGGAGGTGTTACACAACTTTTACTCAAATAATCCATTCTACTCCTCATAGTCTTGAACTAATTACTTTAGTTTCTTAATATTCTTCTTCATAAGCTTCAACTCTTTTAGGGCACCTACTAGCTCTTTCCGAAGATCTACTTCAACTTTTTCACTGTCATACTATTCTTATTCATATAATTTTGCATAAATAAAAAGACCTTTCCCATTTAAACAACCCTCATTTTCTTATTATATGCTTACAAATAGGGTTTCATTATTGTCATGTTCTAATCCATTACTACCACCATCACTATTAGATGTGTCTGAATCACTCACATTAGATGACCTATCTTCTTTCATATAAAATATCTTATTGATCCTAAATGACTTATTCTAACCTTCATACTTTCTAAAAATCTTCTTTCTCTTGTTAGACCTATAGGATTTCTTGTCTATATCATCATTCTTAGTATTCTACTTATGAGGACACTTGTTTGAAAAATTTCCAATTTCTTCATAGTTACAATAATTAAATGGAAACTTACCTTTGTAATTACCTAAACCTATTCTTAGATTTATAGAAAACATACCAGTCAATTCATCATGATCAATATCTAAACATACATCATATTTTCTTTTTTTACATTGATTTATTTTTAACCTTAAAATTAGATTCCTTCTTGAGAGGTTTTCCTTCATTTGATCTCATCTCATAGTCAGTCAAAATTCCATGAAGCCCATCCATCTCTAGCTTGTTCAAATCTTGTATTTCTTCTACTAAAGATACTTTAGAGTCCAAATTAGGATTTATAGATCTCAATACCTTTTAGACAATAGTAGACTCTTTCACTTCTTCTCCCAATCATCTAATGATATTTAAAACTTCATCCACTCTGAATAGGTAGTACGCAATGGATTAATCTTCATTCATTTTCAAGATTTAAAACTCTATTTTTTGAGTCTGCAACTTGGCCATCTTTAACGTGGTGTCTCCTTCATATATGGTCTTGAATTTATCCCATATGTCTTTATCTAAAACATAATGTACTAATTTTACTAGCTCTACCTTTGATAGGCCACATAGAATGGAATTGATTGCCTTGGAGTTATTCTCACTATCCTTCCTATTTGTTTCATCTTTTGGTGGAAATGGTCGTCTAATATAGCCATCCTTAACTAACTACAAAATATCATGTCCTTGTGACATTAGATATATCTTCATTATGATATTCTAGATGACATAGTTAGATCCATTGAATAATGGAGCTTTACTGGTATAGAAACCTCCTTGACCTTGTTGACTAGTCATTATTTCTTGTTAGGATCTCTTTTAGGTTGTCAAGTTTGTTCCAAATGACCCACTTTAAAACCAATTGTTAGAAACAAGATGATTGAGGGGGAGGGGAGGGTGATTTAGTATTATAAAACCTTTCATTCAATTTTAACTATGTATGAATCATGTTAACATGCATGTACATTTTAGTAATCATAATCAACAAATCAAAAGATCATGAAACATATGAGCAGAGCATATACATGGGAAACCCTCTAGAGGTAGAAAACCCACTAATGAATTAAATGAACTATAGTCTTGTAAGATAAACATTAATATTTAGTTAAATACCCACTCAAATTAGAACACCAACCCTAGTCTATAAAACACTAATTTAATAGATTATTTAGCTAAGCAACAACTCAGTAAGGACTACCAAACCATAATTTACCAATCACCCATTTGGCTTTAGCAAGCACCAACTTACAAGGAGGTACCAACCCCCTAGATGACTCAGCACTATCTCAACCACATAATTATTTAATCACCTTTGAAAACATTTATTTCTTATACAATAGATTATGATATTATCTTTCATCTCTTCCCTCTTTCCAGTCCCTCTCAAATTGTTATTCATCTCTCTTAATTGAACTAGCCGTCTTCATGATTTGATTAGGTCTTTTAGCCTTGATCATCATATGAATAGTCTATGTTAGATATTCATGACATCTCTACTGATTTAAATGGCCTCATTCTACTAATAAATGATCTATATCATTCACATATCATATTTTTCTCTCTCTTTCTCTAAACACCCTCTCAACATTCCTTCTAAACATTCCAAAATAGGCCTAACTGCTTTGATTTTATACATGACACTTGATCGTATATTTTTAGTTCAGATACATATTTAAGTCACTTAGGTCAGCCACGACTAGGTTAAATAATATTCAAATAACATGCCTTATTCATGAACCGATCATTAAAATAGATCAACCATACATGAGTTAACCCTTAATCCTCTTTTAGGCTTATTAAGACCTAATAGGTCTTCTTAATAACATGTTACCCTTGATATTTCTTGAATTTTATCTAAATATATCATATGGAATGAACACATCATAATAAACTCCAATATACCTTAGCTAACTTTAATTTATGTAATTATCACCTTTTAGGTCCATTCATCACTTGAACCCTAATACAAATCACTACATATAAAAGGCTTACACATCTATAGAAAATTTGTCTTGAATAACTAAGGCATACACTTAATTTTTCCAAACAACCATTATAAAAGGTTAAATATTCATAAATATCATGACCTTAGGGTCATAAAAAACCTCATGTAATGCTTCAACTTAGGGTAAATAGGCTCAAATACCTCTCTACAATATGTTCACTCAAAACTTTTAGCTGACTCCAAAACATAGTCAAGAAAACATGAACATGTGATACATGATTGAATATATTCAAAGGATTTAAATACATGAAAAATATCTTATATCATACTCAAATTTACATCAATCAATCATATCATGAGTACTACTAAAAACTATTGGTCTTATAGACCAATCTTCTGACCTTCTTTCTCACAGACTCTACTTAGCTAGATAAGCCATTTCTACTTTAATGATTCAACCTCTTACACTACCTTCCAAGCTTCTTAAAATCATGAATAGGTCATTAAAGACATAGAAACCATCATCATGTATTTAAATGAATTACTCATTCATGAAAACACATTAATAGTCACATTTTCATATTTGTTTGATTTCCATGTTGTCTACACGTCAAGGTATGTTAACAACTGGCCATCTTAGATCACCAAATTTGTACACCTCAGATCTAAAACCTATCCAAAAATATTCATGAATAACTAGAAGTCTCAAAATTTGATATTCATTCACTTTGAAACTTTGACTCAGTGAACTCTATCATTTACAATGAATTTTTAGATGAGAAACACTTTTCTATAGGGTCTTCTCACTCACCTAAAAAACCAATAACAACTAGAGATGCCTAGGAGATTCGAATTCAATCTCCAATCACTTGCTTTATTATATCAAACTATTGTGAGATATTTAGAACAAGATATTCAACATTGGTTAACTATTAAGGTTTTATAAGGATTTAGACCATCTTATAGTCTTAATGATCATTCATAAAACATAGCTCCTATTTTTAGAAACTAATGCTTGGAAATTTGAGTTAGAAGCATTCCTCATATATCATGAATAGATTAGGAACTCATTTAGATTTTAAAAATGAAAATGAGCATTGAGAAAATCTTCGTAGGTAAATAACTCTTCATTTTATGCACTTGAGAAACCTCGAAATACTTTTTAAGCCTTTTTCTTACAAACCAAGTTCTAAAACTTCATGAACATACTTAAAGTAACTTGAATTACCTCTATCAATGCTCACTTTCTCACTCATGCCATGTAAATGGATCATTTTACCTCATCTGTTAACCATCTCTCTTCTTGCCTTCTTAGCCTTGACCTAAAAGACTTATTATGCCTTGACTCTAAACTTCTAGCCACTTTGTAGACTCCATCTTGAAACTCTCTAGTGTTTCAATGTCGCTTGTGTATGTTCAAGAAACCTCATATATTCACTCTTATCTAATTATTTGATGTAACTTATTTGGAACTAATTATATATCTTCAAAGCTTGATTGGAGCATCATCAGAGCTATGTACATAAATATTTGGAGCTGACCTTATTAATTATCTTTAAGGTCCTCAACATATCAAATACAACCTCAGATAGTATCTCTCATGTTCAAAAACTATCAAGTTTTATTTGAAGCATTCAATTTGAAGCATTCTCATCTTCAAAGGTAATTCAAATCATCTTTAGAACTACTTACATAGATCTTCAGAGCACACATTTTCTTCTTCATATCTCACTCGTTTCATCTTACTGCCTATACATATTATCTCACAAGGTCTAGAGAAATCATTTTCATAAGAACCTTTAACATCAAATGACATTAGATTGACATCAATGAAATAACCATGAATTTTTATAAGAACCTTTAACATCAAATGATATTAGATTGACATCAATGAAATAATCATGCATCTTCATAAGAACCTTTGGCATCAATGTCAACATTAAATATCAAATATCGATAATCAAATATAATGCTCAACAATATCTCCCTTAACTAATGACAGTATTAAATAATCTCCCCCTTTGTTATTTATGGAAAAGATACTTAGAAAACTCTATCAACCACTTCTTGATGGCAATCATCTATTAGACCTATTTCTTTCCTTTTCTTTCTCCCTTTCTAATCTTGTTCCCTTTCTCATCTTTGTTTATCTTTAAATTTTTTTTTGATCTTTCTTCCATCTTCTCATCCTTTTATGATCTTTCTCCCCATTTGAAATTTACAACAAAGGTATTCTACAATTATTATCTCTTTTAGAATTAACTTTAGATGATAAGACCACTTCAACATAGATCAACCTCAGTCAACAATTTGAATAGGTCCCCCTCAAACCAAGAATCCACCATGATTTTATTGGTAGTAGACATCAAATATCATCTTCAACTACTGAAATCATACTCTTATTCTTATGAGATGATACTGGCTCTTAAAGACATTAGATAACACACAGTTTTCAAAAAATTATGACAGCATTTTATGAAAATCATTCTAAAAAACTTCTCAATTAGGTCATTTGTTTTAGTTGATTCATAAAGAGTTAAAAACATAGACGATATGAAGCATCTTAGACACAATATATATTTATCTCTATGTATATAAACAACAATCACTTTATTGATAGAGAATACAGAGCTACCAAGCTCTCCCTTGTACACCAATTATAGAAATAGGGACTCCCTCTTGGGCTTTATAGATTAGGCTCACCTATAAAAATAGATATCAAAATTTTACCTTTTATATATCAATTGCCTAAATTTTATCTTTGGATCATAATTTGATCTCTCAACATGTTGCCTTCTACACTTCAAACTACAAAACTATCAACAAAGGAATGAACAATATCCATCTTCATCTTCTTGCTTGAAACATATACAACTTGGAATTTTTCAAAATAAACTTTATTTTTTTTCACCCTTAGGATTTTGGTGATAGAATAATGTCTCCATGAATCTTGATGGATCTACACCTTTTTCATAGGGCACTAAAACAATATAAACTCAAGATATTCCAAGATCCCCATGCCTTTACTAGGTTGAATATTCATCAATATCTTTTTGTAATTGATTGGCTCTATAGGCTTGACCTTTGACATGGACTTTTCATCATACACATTATCATCCTTATTTTATTTGACTACCATTTAACACATGCAGATAACAATTATTCGTAACATCCCTTACTTTATTTTTTCTCTAAAGTAGAAAACATCCCACCTTGGTTTATGAGCTGATCATGACTCACCTTATCATCCTTTTTCTTCTTAGTCACCTCTTCATTATTACTATTCTGATGATCCATATGAGAGCCAATGCCTTTCTTGTCTCCTAACATGTGGATTGAACAACCACTATCTTTAATTTGAACTTTCATAGAAACTTCTTCTTTAGATTTTTGCTCTAATTTTAAATTATATACAGAGGTTTTCTTCTTGATCCATTTCTTAGTGACATGACTATGAACATTCTTTTCTTGACTGAATGAACTTATAACTCTATTAGGATAAAATGTTGAAATATGTCCTATATTATGATATCTATAATAAACCACTTTATACATACCATTTATCTGATGATGATTATGATCTTCCTTTGACCAATTACTTCTTCTTCCATAGTTCCATGAGTACTCATTCTTGGAGGGTCTTCTACAATCTCTTGATCTATGACCAAACTTATTGTATGTAAAATAATAACCATTAAAGGAACTAGCATACCTTATAGCCTTAGGCTATCTGATAGCTATTTTCATGTTGACCTTCTTGTCTTCAATAGTCTTCTTCTTGACTTGAGGTGCCTCTTTTTGGTTTTATTTGAATCCAATACCTATCTTATCACTTTAAAACTTTTGGATACCTAGGATATCATCCAAAATCTTAGTGCTCTTTTCAAACTTCAAAAATTTCTTCCCCTTGTTAAATACTTGATCCAACTCATCTCTCAGAGATTCTATTTCAATTTCATACCTATCACAGTCTTCTTTTCTAGCCTTTAGGTTTACTACCATAATATCATTCTATGTTTAAATCTTTTGGATGATCTCTTCATATTCTTTGGAGGTGTTACATAGTCTTCCCTTAAATAAACCAATCTGATCTTTATAGTCCTAAACCAATGACTTTAGTTTTTTGTTCTTCTTCTTCATAAGCCTCAACTCTTCTAGGGCACTTACTAGTTACGTCTTAGGCTCTACTTCAAATTATTCACTATCATAGTCTTCTTTTTCTTCTGATTATGCATCATTCATCAGACCTTTCCCATTTGAAAAAACCTCATTATTTTACTCTATGCCTATGAATAAGGTTTCATTAGTTTTCATGTTCTAATCCATTACTAACATCATCACTATTAGATGTGTCTGAATCACTCAAATTGGATGAGTTATCTTCTTTGATATATAATATCTTCTTGATCTTGAATGACTTTTTCTTACCTTCATACTTTCTAAAAATCTTCTTTATCTTATTAGACTTAAAGGTTTTCTTGTCTATATCATCATCTACAGTCTTATGCTTATAAGCACACTTATTTTCAATATGTCCAATTTTTCCATAGTTAAAACACTTGAATGTTTAATTACCTTTGTACTTACCTAAACATGCTCTTAGATTTATAGCAAACATAGTAATCAATTAATCATCATCAATATTTAAACATTCCTCATCTTTGACCTTTTAGGCCCTTTTTTTATTTTCAACCTTGAAATTAGCTTCCTTATTGAGAGGTATTCCTTCATTTGATCTCATATTATAGGTAGTCAAAATGCCTTGAATCCCATCTATCTCTAGCTTTTTCAAATTTTGCATTTCTTCTACTACAAACACATTAGAGTCAAACATAGGATTTAGTGATCTCAATACCTTTTGAAAAATAGTAAACTCTTTCACTTATTATCCCAATCCTCCAATGATATTTATAACTTCATCAACTCTCACTAGGTAGGATGCAAAAGATTCATCTTCATTAATTTCTAGGATTTCAAGCTATCTTTTATGAGTCTATAACTTGGCTATCTTTACCTTCATGGCTCATTCCTATATGGTCTTCAATCTGTCCCATATGTCTTTGGTTGAAACAAAATTCATTAATTTTATAAGCTTTACCTCTAATATACCACATATAATGGCATTCATTACCTTGGAGTTGTTTTCACTAGCTTTCTTGCCTACTACATCTGTTGGTGGAATTTGAGGTGTAATATAGCCATCATTAACTGACTACCAAACATCATATCCTTATGACATTAGATATATCTTCATTCTAACATTTTAGATGAATAGTTATATCCATGGAATAATAGAGCCTTATTGGTAGATAAACCTCCATGAGCTTGTTGACTAGTCATTCTTCTTTCTTAGGATCTCCTTTAGGCTATCAAGCTAGTTGTAAATGATTTGCTCTAATACCAATTATTGAAAACAATATGACTAAGAGTGGGGTGAATCAGTATTAAAAAACCTTTCATTAAATTCCACTTAACTATTTATGAACCATATTAACATACATGTACATTTTAGTAATCATAATAATCAAATCAAAATAACACGAACCATATGAACACAACATATATGTGGGAAACCCATTAGGGGAAGAAAACCCATTGATGAAGTAAATAGACTACAATCCTATAAGAAAATTATAAATCTTTAGTTTATAACCCACTCAAATTGGATCACTAACACCAATTTATCAATCACTAACTAAATAGATTCTTTATCTAAGCACCAACTCAACAAGGATCATGAACGCCTAATTTATCAAGTACCCACTTATATTTAGCAAGCACCAACTTATAAGGAGGCACCAGCCCCCTAGATGACTTGACACCAACTCAACCACATAATTATTTTATCACCTTCATAAATAATTAACTATTATATAATATATGACGATCTTCTTTTTCAAATCTTTGCTCTCTTTAAATCCTCTCAAATGGGTCTTCATCTCTCTTCACTCAAATAACCCTCTTCATGGCTTGATTAGGTCTTTTAACCTTGATCTTCATATGCATTATCTATGTTATATATTCATGGAATCTCTACTATTCCACATGCCCTCCTTCTACTCAAAAATTATGTATATAATTTTCTTTTCCTTTTCTTCTCTCTCTCCGAGTACCCTCTTAGCATCTCCTCGAAGCTTGCAAAAATAGGCCTAACTATCTTACTTTTATAAAAGTCACTTGATAATATATTATTAGGTTGGATACATATTCAAATAACTTAGGTAAGCCATAAATAGGATAAATAATATTCAAATAACATGCCTTAGTCATGAATTAATCACTACAATAGGTTAACCATACATCAATTATCCCTTACTCCTCTTTTAGGCTTATTGAGACCTAATAGTTGTTCTTAACAACACATTAGCTTTGATATTTATTGAATATTATCCAAAAACCTCACATGGAAATAAAAAATACTAATAAACTCCAATATCCCTTATCCAACTTCACTTTATTTCAATAACACCTTTTAAGTCAAATCATCACTTGAAACCTTATATAAATCATTGCATATAAAAGGCCTGAACATATACAGAAACTCTATCTTGAAAAAGTGAGGCATACACTTATTTTTTTCAAAAAACCATGGAAAAACGTTACATATTCATAAATATCATGACCTTAGGTTCATCACCAGCTTCATATTATTCTTTAACTCATTATAAATAGGCTCAAATACCTTTCTACAAGATGTTTACTCAAAACTATCAATTAGCTCCAAAACATTGTCAAAGAAACATAAACATATGATACATGATTGAATATATTTAAAGGATTTAAATTTATGGAAAGGATATTATATCATCCTCATAGTAACCTCAATCAATCATATCATGAGTTATACTAAAAAATATTGGTCTTTTAGACTAATCTTCTGACCTTCTTTCTCACAAACTCTACTCATCCAGATAAGAAATCTTGGCTTCAATGATTCAACCTCTTACACTAACTTCCAAGATTTTGAAAAAAAAATTTATAGGTCATTCAAGACCCAAAAAACAACATCATGAATTTTAATGCATTAATCATTCATGAAACCACATAGTAATCATCTTTTCATATATGTCTAATTTCCTTGCTATCTACACCACTAGGTTTATTAGTAAATAGCCAAGTAGGACCACCAAATTCACACACATAATATCTAAAAACTATCAAAAAATATTTATGAACAAATACAAGTCTCACACTTCAATCTTCATCCACTTTGCAACTTTTATTCAGATAACTTTGTCTTCTACAATGAATTTCTGAAGGATAAACACTTTTATTTAGGGTCTTCTCACTCACCTAAAAAACCAATCACACCTAGATATTCTTATGAGATTTTAATTCAATCTTTGATCAATTTTTTGATCATATCAAACCATTCTAAGGTCCTTAGAAAAATATATTCAACATTGGGTCATTTTCAAGATTTTATGATGATTTATACCATCTTATAGTCTTAATGATCATTCATAAAACTTAGCTCCTATTTCTATAAACCAATGCTTAAGAATTTGAGAAATAACCCTTCCTCATCTAACATGAACCAATTAGGAACTCATGTAGATGATTCATTTTTAGATAACTCTTCATTTTGTATACTCAAAAAACCTTGAAATACTTTTCAAGCCTTTTTCTTGAAAACCAAGACCTATAACTTCATGCACATACTTAATACAAATTGACTCACCTCTTTTAATTCTCATGTTATCATTAATTCCAGGGAATCTAATCTTGTTACCTCATATTGCTTTCTTAGCCTTGACCTGCAAGACTTATTATGTCTTGAATCTGACATTCTATCCACTCTGTAGACTCCATATTGAAATTGTATAGTTGTTCAATGTCTCTTGTGTATGATAAATCAACCTCATACACTCACTCTTCTCTATATATTCAAGTTAACTTCTTTAGATCTACATATAAATCTTTAGAGATCAATTTTATCAACTTCGGAGTTGCATACACAAATATTTAGAGTTGACTTCTTAATTATATTAAATGTCCTCAACATCTTAGATACAAGCTTAAACAATATCTCTCATAATAAAACACTATCAAATTTTCTTTGGAACATTCATTTTAGAGAAATCTCATCTTTGTAGCTCACTCAGAGCATCTTCTGAACTGCTTACATAGATCTTTAATGAACATATTTTCATCTTTAAAGCTCACTCATTTCATATTTCCACCAATAAATATTATCTCATAATGTCTAGATAAATCATTTTCACAATAATATTTGACATATAATGACATCACTGAAAGAATAATTTATCTTTATAAGAACCTTAGACATTAATGACAACATTAAATATCAAATCTCAATACTCAAACATAATTCTCAATAATACATCCCTTAATCAATGATAATGTTCAACAATTATTTCATCTTGGTCGTTTGTGCCTAGTGTTGTCCCACTTAGACACTAGTGCCATAGTAGGGATAATAGTGCCTCATAATTTTAGTGTCCTAATAATGGTGCTACTATGATTTCATTCCATTTTTCACAAAGAAACATACTTTCAAATATTACACCTAATAGACTCATCTTAAACATATTTTAACACTCGTGGAAGCATTATAATGGTATAAATAAATGACATTTATCCCTATAACCACTATATACAAATTATATGCAAAATACACATTCACATTCAAAATAAGTTGTGCACAATTATTGTTATCAGTCCATATTTTCCTTACTTCTACATACTACCATATATAACATTCTTAAGATTATATTACCTAGATTTATAGCCTCAAGCACATTTAAAGCACTCTAGTCAACTATCCTACTAGCTTCACTTGCACTTGAATTAGCTCTTAGGTGGGGATAACTACATCAGGGTCGATCCCTATTCAAATTATCTTTATGTAGATAACTCTCATCATAATGGGATGTTGAGGATGTCCACCCTACCCACTAATAAACACGCTCTTTAAATTTTATCAACTAGATGCCCTACCCATATGGAGGGTTAGGGTTTGTTCATAAATTTAGTGAAAATAGATAATGTATAGGTTTTAAAAACTCATGCATGTTGGAATAGACCTCACAAATCTAGACACATGTGCACCCAAAAGCTCAATAAAATCCTACACAAATGACACTAATACCAAAATAGGGATACTAACACCATATATCCAATAATGTCACTATTATCAAGGAGGGTTTATGACATTAAAATCTTGTTTGTGACACTTATACTAGCCTCTACCTTAGTTTCTAGCCTCTAGATCATCTACCTTAGTCATTTTCTAGCTATGTTTTTGATAAGGTAAGTCAGAAAACCAAGGGACAAACCCTTCATAAAGAAAAAAAGACAAGAAAGCAATCAAACAAAATATGCCTTCAGAGAGACGACATCACTAGCCGAGAAACAATAGACATTGAAGCAAAACACAAGAAACAAAAAATTTAGAGTCAAGAGGACTCTCCTTACATAACCATTGATTTGAGAAGATAATTAAGTTTCTTAGTATTATCTACATTTTCAACATGCCCAATATTATCCACCTCTTTTAGCATAGACATGTTCAGTAGAATTGTATTTCAGAGTCCCTTGGTGAAATTTTGCTTCAACCTCTGAATATGATCCTTCAGGGCCCCAATTTTAGATTTCCAATCAGTCTCATTCTCTATTTCCTCTCTAGCTTACTCAACATACATTTTCCCCTTATTTTCAATAGTTTCCATAGTGTCAGCACCATGCTCCTTAGTAACCTCAAAATCCCTAGTCTCTTGCTTCCCTCCAGTGTCCTCAGAAATTTCCTAGATTTCCAGCTCCTTAGACTCTTCCTCCTGGGTTTCTTCCTTTGAAGCACTTTTTGAGTAATCAATAAGTCTAGCCTTTGGGGTGAGCTTACAATAAATCTATGTCGACCTTTGAACTCTAGAGGAGAAGCCTTCCTTATTAATTTTGGAAGACTTATAAGATTTACCACCTTGTCCCCCCATGGCCCTACCTAGATTTTTATGGGTCCCTTCTGTGGTCTCTCCAATATTCTCTTCCTCCTCATCAACATTTCTCTTCTTACCCTCCTTGATTTCAAAGGAGCCAAGAGTATTAAAAGGGGTCTCTTCTAGGGTGGAGAAAGAAACATCTTTTGTTTTGGTAGGAGCCAAGAAAAAATAAGACTCATCAATAGCATCGCCAGACACCAGATTGGAAGGAATGTCTCCACTATCAATTTTAATAGTCTTGGATGGCTCAAGGGCTTGATAAAAGTTGTATAAGTAGAAAATTAGGCCCTGGTGTAGGGTAATAGGGTTCATATCTGGCTTCTTAGCCATTTTATCTCTCACCCTAAGGACAGAGTGTTCTAAAGAGGAGAGCAGGTAAAAAGGAAAATTAATCATAACATTGCACCTAAAGTGATTTCAAAGAGGGAGGTGGTAATTGTAGAACCTGGTAAATCAACCTTCAAGTGTGAATTACTTCATGAGAATGAATCACACTCCATCCCATGGCTCCAAAAGTTTAGCACGCTTGAATCCTCCTTGATACAGGATGAGTTCTTCTCCCTCTCCCAGAAATAGTTTGTGGCTTGCAAGATCCATAAGTTTTGTTTTCCTTTGAAGTTTTATTCCCTACATGGCCATTCTCGTGGCCATATAAATCACCTTTTTAGATAATTCAAAACTAATTCCATCCATTGTGACCCACTTATTTAACCAGGATCTCAAAAATTGCTCAGATAAGTTTTTGTCGAACCCATTAAGCCTTTCTAGATATGGGTTAATTCCCCCTTCTTTACAATAATGCCAAACTAGTGGATTATCTTTAAATTTATAGTAGGAGAATAGTTCTATTTTAATACATTCTCCTCCCATTTTTTATTTGTAGACCCAAGCTGTGGAGTTCCTAAGTTCAGCCTTTAACTTTGAAATGGTTGCTAACCCTTGTTTCCATTTATGCATAATGAAGATGTGATGGCTCATTATTCAAAATACCCTGTAGAGATGACATTGTCTACTCCCATTCTTGGTAATTATTTCCCATTTATTTTCATAATGAGACCCATGTGCCTCAACCTCATGATACAATGAATCATGAATTATTATCAAACACATACCAAAGTTATAAAGTTTTGAAATCCATGATGGTCCTCTCCAAATGGACCGCCTTCGAGAGCTATCCTTGTCATAAATGTGCCTCATCCTTGAAAATTCATATCCTTTTGACTAATATCCCTAATGTTTAATGGAATATGAAAACCTTGTCACCACACCCTCCAACTGGAAAATTTCTGACCAAGATTGGCACAAGTATTAGCAACCCTATTTCCCTCTCTGTAAATATGGGAAATCTCTACTCTGAAGAACTTCTGCAAAAGAAATTGAATATCTTTAATTATGTATTTTATCTTAATTCCCACATTTGATGCTTTATTAACTACATATATGACCATTTTAGAGTCTCCTTGTATACTCAAGTTCCTTATTCCTAGGGATATAGCCAACTTTAACCCCCACAGTAGAGTTATTACTTTAGCATAGTTGTTACTCTGGCATCCTATTCCACTATCATAAACATCAGTCATCCATCTTTTATCATTACTTATAATTCCTCCACTAGCTTTACCATCTGACTTGGATGCCCCATCAAAGTTGAGTTTCATCTAGTTAGGCTTTGGGGGGATCCATTTAGTGTTTAGTCTTTGTAGAATTTTGGAGTTATTATACCCAGGGATCTGGTTTAAAACCTTCCATTTGGCTGTAATTTGGTTTTCAATTTGAGATAGGGGTTTCTTCATAGCACGAATATGAGCTATTGTGACACTTTCCATAATGGTCTTAACAAAGGATTAAAACACCTGAGATGCATTTCTACCAGTGTCCCTAAAAATTTTGTGGTTGTGCTCTTTCCATAATATCTAGCTCAAACATGGTAGAGTTTGCTTCCATAATTACATAAGCCAAGGATGTGGGAAGGTTGGATTCTAGATAAGGATTACTTCTTTAAGGTCAAAATTATAGACCCATTCAATACCAAAGTTATTAAGTATTGTGCCCCATAATTCCTGAGCAAAATCATAGTGGATGAAGAGGTGTGAAACTGATTCCTCTTCTGAGCCACACAAAAAACATCTGTTAACTAGGGTAAACCCTCTCTTTTGGAGGTTATCCTATGTTAGGATTTTTTTGAGTAGCAACCCACTAGAACATGTTAATATTTGGAATAAGTTTATAATTCCAAACCTTTTTCCATACATCTTTATTCTAAGCTTCAAGAATGAGTAGATGGTAAGCAAATTTGACAAAGAATGATCCATTCTTATCTGGACACTACTACTATTCATATTCATAGGGGAAGAGATGGATTTTGATCTCTTGAATGCACTACTAGATCTCCCACACTCTAGGGAAAAGCTCAGGCCGGTGATCACAATAGTCCAATAGATTTTTCCAGCTACACATCCCATTATTATTTTCCATATAATCACTGACTCTATCTCCCAAAAACTAAGTAGCCAAGTCAAAAATCTCTCCATAGTTTCCTTGTGTGATGGGAGCCTTGTCCTATAACTAGATATCATCCCAAAATTTAATATGCCAGCCATTTCCAAGTTTCCATCTAATTCCATGTTTAAGAAGGCTTTTACTTTTTAGCATTTTATTCCATATCACAAATCCCTGGGGTAATCCCATATGTTGAAGAAAGTTGGAATCATCAATTCTATGCATGTATTTGGCCTACATTATTTCCCCCCAATCAATATTTTTATGGATCAGGTTCCAACTAATTTTTGAGAGAAGGGCTTTGTTCATGTTCCTGATAGACCTAATATTGAGTCCACCATGAGATTTTGGAAGACACACTTTTTCCCATCTGAATAAAGACATTATCTATTTGTCTTCCACCCCCATCCATAAAAAAATTCTTTGGATCTATTCCAGTTTATCAGAAAAATATGCAAGAATTTTAAAAAGAGATAGGAAGTATGTAGGAATACCTTGTAGCAAGGCCCAAAGAAGTTGTAGTTTACCAGCACTGCTGAGGAGTTTCCCTTTCCTACCAAGAAGTTTCCTCTATGTTCTTTCCAAAATTCCATTCAAAAAACTATGAGATACCTCTTTGACTGTGAGTGGGAGACCCAGGTAGGTAGCTGGTAGAGCAGCTTCAGCACATTCTAATATATCAATGATTATATGTCTAAGGTCATTAGGAGTGTTAAATAAATACACATTGATTTTTTGGAAATTTATCCTTTATCCAGATGTTATGGCATAATTATTTAAGATATTATTCCATCGACTAGCTTCAATCACCAATGAGATGCCAAAGAAGATGGTATCATCCACAAACTATTGCACCACCATAGGATGAAGGGAGGAGGCAGGTTTGATGCCCACTAGATTCTTTGAGGCTATATCTACTTGTATGTATCTTCCCAATGCCTCTACCATAATGATGAATAAGTATGAGGAGAGAGAGGGTCTCCCTAATGAATTCCTCTCGAAGATGAGAAAAACCCTCTAGGTACACCATTTACTAGCACTGAAAATTTTGTAGAAGAGACAACATTCCATATCAAGCAATAAATTTTATCATTAAACCCAATTTTTTTGATCAATTGAAACAAAAAAGTCCATGAGACTCTATCATATGCTTTATAAATATCTAGATTGAGATCCATACCAAGGATTTTCCTCTTATCCATGGAGTGAATAGTGTCATGTGTGGTGATCACAACATCAAGAATCTGCCTGCCTAGGATGAAACCTTTAGTGTAGGAGAAATAATTGTCTAGTAAAGGTTGAATCCTCATAACTAGCACTTTAGTACATAACTTATAAAAAGTGTTGCATAGACTAATGGGCCTGAAATTAGTAAGGTGTTTAGGTTGTGATTTTTTAGGAACAAGTACTATGAAGGTATTATTATCTTGTTTCAAAAATTTACCTGATTTGAAAAACTCACGAACAGTAGCTATAAAATCTGCTCCTATCTTCCAATATTATTGAAAGAATATTGGAGGAAAGCCATCAAGACATGAGGCTTTGAATGCACCCATGGAGAATAAAACATGGACTTCTTCGGATATAGGCTTTAACATCTCCAAATTATCTTCTTCCGTTATAAAAGAGGGGATTTTATCAATGAATAGGTTCATAGGTCTATCATTTCCATCATCATTATTTTCTTCAGTGACAAGATTCTAAAAGAAAGCCCTAGCTTGTTTCCTTATCTCATTATCCTTAGTTATAATATTGCCATTATCTAGAACTAGCTTGGTTATTGATTTGGCCTTCCTATGTTTCATGGTTGAGAGATGAAAGAAAGCAGTGTTCCTATCACTCTCTTTAAGCCACTGAACACGATATTTTTGTTTCCATAAAACCTCTTCTCTTTCCATAAGATTCTTCCATTTAGAAGACAGGACATTCTCTTCTTCTAAAGTGTCTTCAGAATCATCCCCTTGATCCATCAATTGCTGAATATCTTTGAGTTTTCCCAGTATATTTTTCTTCTTCTGAAAGACTTTCCCAAAGCAATATCTATCCCATCCATAAACTTCTTTTTTAATATACTAAAGCTTTTTGACTATTCTAGAAATAAGATTGCCCTGAATAGGAATTTTCCACCATTGGGCCACCATTTGTCTAAAGTCTTTGTGTTTGATCCACATAGCTTCAAAATGGAATGGGGAAGGTCCAGATTGTCCATATTCTCTCCAACTGAGGAAGATCAAGCAATGGTCAGAAATGGTTCTAGGAAAAGCTTGCACATGTATATTATGATAATCATTCTAGTTACTTGAGATAAGAAATCTATCTAACTTAACTTCTAGCTATGTTATTACTTGCACTATTTATTACTTTTTTTAGAAAGGTCAAAGTTATTCAATTATGTAACAAATAATTGGCTATATTTAATGCATATTATTACCCTGATTTAGCATACTTTGTTCTTTAATAAACATAGGATCTACAGTCACATAACACTAAAAGGTTAAAACATAACTCTTATTTGAAATGAGCATCCTTTATTTCTCACCTATGGGTAATAATATAATTTTTCATAATATAAATATATCATCATCCAGTAGTGTGAATAAATGGCTATCCACATTGATGAAACAATATATACCTCTCTTTCACTTAAATTACCTATCTCTTCCATGATTCTTGATGAGATATTGATTTATGCACATGATCCTCCACTGTTCATTACCATCTAAATATGATATATCCAAGTTAAATGTGCATTAATTGATGAAGGTTTAGGAACTTGTGTGGATTCCCTTGATTTCATTAAAACACATAGATACTCTAAATGTAACTCAAATACACTTAAATTATATGTCAAGGACATGATTGAATACAAATGCCTCATTTAGGTTATGTTTTGATACCTATCATGATTACCCCTTTCACAGTGTGTGTCAAAGTCAAGATATTTAAATTTACACTTTCCTATTACATTTTACTTGGTTGGCCTTAGATACGCTATATGAGAACATTATCCTGGTCATCATGCCAATGTTTTAAATTTCCTTATAGAGGTGCTATATAAAATATTTAAGGAGATAATAATCCTTAGAATTTCAAATAATTACAAGAAAGATATTTTTTTTAAATACCCACCCTCAAACTTTCAAATATCATCCTATTTTATAAATCTCAACATTTTAATTATCCTTTCAACTCTACTACATGATACAATGGTCATCTTGAATTGATAGGAAACGTACCACCAAATATTCTAGATTTAGATGATGATGAACTAGATGAGATCAATTTAAAAATTAAAACATCTAATCTATCTCTTCACATAATCATTTAACTACCTCGTTATCTACAACATTGATCTTGTTAAAAAACATTATATAAAATTTTAGTTACACTAACAAAAACTCAAAATTCCATTCACCATACCTCTTAGACCAATAAAACAATTGACACATGTCCTATTGATTTTCATATGCTTAATTATTATGATGAGTATTACTTAGATGATACCTTTTTAGTTAGATTTTCTCAAGTGAGAAATGTAGGATTACATAGGTATGGTACTTCTTTATGACATTTTAATATTTATTTTCATGTTGTTCCTTCTTTTATGGTTCTTAATATTAGTTCTTCTGATGTTCATAAGTCTAAGATGGAGTAAACATACTACTATATTTACTTTTGAAACTATTTTTAGTATGATTATGGACCATTTAATGATAGGACCTTATAGTTTTCATACATACCGAGATCCTTCTATCTTACTTCCTCAAAATATGTTAGCTACACTAAACTAACATGCTACAATCTCATCTCATGATACACCCTTGCCTAGATAGGATCTTATTCCTAGTCCTACTCCTAATCTTAATGATATACCACCTTTTCCTAAACCTGATATTATATTATCATTATAGGTAGATGAGCCTTATTTTGAGATCCATAGAGATTTTAATCATTGGGCCAAGGATTGTCATGCACATTAGTAGCAATAATCTTTAGGTTCTACTTATAATATAGATAAATAACCTTCATCATCTACTACTAGATTTAATTATTTATTTCATGGTACACATTATCATTTTTATTTTCATTATTGATAGCTATGATCATAAATTGATACACTTCATAATAATTAAGGCACAATCTATAAACAAGTTCTTACCACCCCCTAAGATATTGATAGAATACCTACCGAAACATGGGGAAGTATATTATCTTTGGCATCAATATACCACATAACATACATATAGATGTAAAGTGATTCATCATCACTTTCATGACTTTACACAACCCACATCATCACAAGATCAACCTCATTCTCTAGGACATCCATAAGAAAAGGTTCTACCATCTCCATATCATACATCTCTCCATAAATCTATAGATAATTTGATATATTTTCTTTGCATTAAGTATCCCATATAGGAGGTACCTCATGATAATCATTCTTCTAGTATACCAACCTTCTCTATATACATGATATTTTAAGAAGTCTTTTCATGAATTTCTACAAATATTGATGTGACTCTGATTAACATTAGAATTTAGCTACACAAGGATGTATCATATGTTATGAATAATATTTTCCATGATATTTATCAGTATTTGTGAACACTTCAAGTTGTTTCATCACATTATTTATTAGATAAATACATTATTGGGATTTAATTTATGATAATATATGGATCTTATGGTTTACTTAAACAAATCTTATAAAATTATTTCATTATCATAGATTAATTTTTTTCATCTTACTTACATGTCTTAAGGATTATTTTCTCTTTTTATCTCCTGTTTCATGGTTTAATTTTACTTTTATCCCTAGTCTCTTAATTTACTTAAAGTGGATTAATTTATTATGCTTATTATGTCATTTTATTTAAATAACTATAGTTATTATTGTAATAAGGTTATAAATCCCACATACGTAAATTGTCTTTACCATATGATGAGATAGAATCACATTTATCATTGTATAAATACATACATAGATCTCTTATATCTCCATTATACCCCTTATTTCCTCGTCATACTTAGCACACATATGGTTAGTATTGAGATAACATACAACATTATAGGCATGCTTAATTATTTACTCACATGATAAATTTTTTATGTATTATATATCCTATAATCAAGGCCTATAAATTATTTGTGTTCATCACTTTTTTCACTCATGTTTGGTTATTCCACATTCGTATGGAGGAGGAATTAAAAAATCCATAAATTTATTAAAATCTAATCATATAAAGAAAATTTAATGATTAAAAAAAATCTATAAACATTCAAAATTCAAAATCATACTAAAAAACATGATTCATATCATAACGCATCTTCTATTATAGTTGAAGCTCAAATAATTGAAAATTATCATTAATTAAGGAAGAGATTGGTAAGCATTATCATTGAGTGTTGAGCTTTGATATTAGTGTTTTCATTGAAGTCAAAGGTTCTATTAAATATGCATGCTTATTTCATTGATGTGAATATAATATCATTTATGTTAAAGGTTATTATGCAAATTCCTTGTCAAGTAAGCCTTGAGGTATGTATATGAATAAGTTATGTTGCCAACATAATGAGTGTTATTACTATGATGAAATAATACTATTTGAAGAATTTTCTAACATAAAATTGAGTAAAATCTTTGATAAGCAACATGATTGAATAAAAGATAGTAGAAAAAGTATAAAGCATCTTGTAATGTTTTGTCTAGAATTTGTGAGATGGTATTTATAGATGGCATAATGAAATGAGTGAGATCTAAAGAAAATGTTGTGTGCCCCAAAGTTCTGTGCAAGCAATTATAAAGATGCTTTGAATGATCTACAAAGATTATAATGCTCGGAAGAGAACTATTCAAATAACACTTGACAATATCTGAGCATGAGATAGATTATTTGGGGTTGTACATGAGGTGTTGAGGACCTTGAAATTGATTAAAATGATAGATATTAAAATCTATGTTTGTAGCTTTGAAAATGTTACAAAGATACCAATTAATCTCTAAATATTTGTAAATAACTCCAAAGATGTTCTATTTAAGTTTAAAAGAAGAGCAAGTGTATGAGCTTGATTGAGAATACATAAGAGGCATTGGAACACTAGATAGTTTCAATGTGAAGTCTATTGAGTGGATAGAAGGTTAAATTTAATGCTTAATAAGACTTGCGGGTCAAGGCTTAGAAAACAATAAGAGATATGGTGGATAGATGAGGTAACAATATTAGTTTCCATTACATGAGTGATTATGTGAAAATTAATAGAGGTGATTAAAGTTGTTTTAAGCATGTGAATGAAGTTTCAGGTCATGGTTTACAATAAAAAGGCTTGAAAATTATTTCAAGGTTTCTTAAATGTAGATAATGATGAGTTGTCTACCTAAGAAGGTTTTCTTAGTGTGTGTTGTTATGTATAACTTCTACATGAGAATTTTAGTTATTCATGGTAGATGAGGAAGTGTTATAGATCACAAGCATTGGTTTTTGAAAAGAAGAGCCAATTTTTATGAATGATCATTAAGACTGGAAGATGGTCTAAACCCTCATAAAACCTTAATAGGGACATAATATTGAAGATATTGTTATAAAGAGATCATAAAGGTTTTGTATGGTTAGAAAAGTTACTTTAAGTTTAATTTAACTATATTAGGCATCTCTAGGTGTGATTATTTTCTCGGGTGAGTGAGAAAACCCTATAGAAAAGTTCTTGTCCTTCAAAAATTCATTACTAAAGACAAAGTTGACTAAGTCAATGTTTCTTAGTGGATAAAGATCAAAGTGTGAGAATTTTAGTTATTATTCAGGAATAATTATGGATAGGTACCATATATATGGTGTGAAAATTTGGTGATACAAATTGGCCAGTAGCTAATAGACCTATTGGTACAGAGAGAAAGAAAATCAGGTAGAAGTAAGAAGATATTTCCTGACGTCTTTTCATATGAGAGTGATGAATTGAAATGCATGATGATGTTTTTTTTTTTAAATGACATATCCATGCTTTGAAAAAACTTGGAATTTGGTGTAATATGTTGAAACATTGAAGCCAAAATGGCTTATCTAACTGAGTAGAGTCTATGAGAGAGAATGTTAGTAGATTAGTCTGCAAGACTAATAGTTTTCATTAGAGTTCATGATCTAATTAATTGAGGTTACTTTGATTATTTTTTAAGATCTAGTATATGCATTAAAATAGCTTGGATATATTTAATCATATGTTAGATATGCATGTTTCCTTGACTGTGTTTTGGAGTTAGTTGGTAGTTCTGAGTGAATGTCTTGTATAAAAGTGTTTGAGTCTATTTACCTTGAGTTAAAGCATCAAATAAATTCTATGATGACATTGAGGTCATGATTTTTTTTAATATATAATTTTTTACCATGGTTGGTTAGTAAAATTGAGTAAATGACTTAGTTGTTTAAGATAGAGTTTAAGTATATGTGCAAGCCTTTTACAAGAAATGATTTGAGTAAGGGCTCAAATGGTGGTTGGACCTAAAAGGTGTTATAGACCTAAATTGATTTTTATAAGGGTTATTTGAGTGGAATTTAACCTATTATTACCATGTACGGTGTTTAGATATGCTTAAATAAATATCAAAGGGTAATGTGTTCTTAAGAAGGCTTATTGGGTCTCCATAAACCTAAAAGAGGAGTAAAGGCTAATTGATGTATGAATGACCTATTGTAATGATTTATTAATGAATAATTCATGTTATTTTAATATGATGTAACCCTTTCATGGGTTACCTAAGTGATTTAAATCTATATCCAACCTTAAAGGATATGATCAAATGACTTGTATAAAATCAAGATAGTTAGGCTTATTTTGTGTGTGCTTGGAGAGGATGCCAAGGGTGTGCTTAGAGAGGAGAAAAAGAGGATTCTTAGAGAGTGAGAGAATATGAGGATACTAGAATGATATAGATAATTTGTGAGATAAATTATGTCATGTGGACCATCACATAAGTGTAATGAATATCTAATAGAGGTTCTACATTTGAGGATCAAGGTCAAAAGACCTAATCAATCCATGAAGAGGGATAGTTGAGTGAATAATGATAAAATTAAATATGAGAGGGGATGAAGAGAGTGAAGAGATGAAAGAGAATTTAATCATCTATTATATAAATAATAAGGGTTTCTAAAGGTGATCAAATAATCAAGTGGATCAATTGGTGTTGGTTTATCTAGGGGGTTGATGCCTCCTTGTAAGTTCGTGCTTGCTAAAGCCAAGTGGGTTCTTGGTAAATTAGGGGTTGGTGCTCCTTAATGTGTTTGTGCTTATCTAAATAATCTATTAATTTAATGCTTGATATATTCGGGTTAGTGCTTCAAGTTGAGTGGGTTCTCAACTCAATATTGTTGTTTATCTTATAAGAATATAGTCCATTTTATTCATCAGTGGGTTTTATACTCATAGAGGTTTTCCAACATATATGATGTGTTCATTTGTTTCGTTCTCTTATTATTTGATTATTATGATTGATAACATGTAAAATAATGTTATAATGGTTCATACATAGTTAAATGGAACTGAATGTAAATTTTTGAAGACTGATTCACCCCCCTATAAATAATATTGTTTCCAACAATTGGTATCAGAAGAGTTCATTTATAATAGGCCTGACATCCTAAAGGATATCATAATAAGTAAGGATGACCATTAAACAAGATCAAGGTGGTTTCTATATGAGTAAGGCTCTATTATTTAGTGAATCTAATTATGCCTTTTAGAATGTCAAAAATAAGATATATCTAATGTCATAGGCACATGATATTTGGAAATCAATTCTAGATGGGTATATTACCTCTCCAATTCCACAAATATATGCAATAGGTAGGAGGACTAGTGAAAATAACTCCAAGTCAATGAATTTCAATCTATGTGGCTTATCACAAGTAGAGCTAGTAAAAATAATGAATTGTGTTTCAACCAAAGGCATATGGGAAAAATTAAAGACCATATATAAAGGAGAAACCAA
Organism: Torreya grandis; assembly: GCA_037957365.1. Taxonomy (NCBI): domain Eukaryota; kingdom Viridiplantae; phylum Streptophyta; class Pinopsida; order Cupressales; family Taxaceae; genus Torreya; species Torreya grandis. The sequence goes on from JARHVA010002927.1 coordinate 1,916,233, forward strand.
GGTGAAGTTGGCCAAGTTACAGACCCAAAAAATGTAGTTTGAAATCCTAAAGATGAATGAAGATGAATCCATTTCATCCTACCTATTGAGATTTTATGAAGTTTTAAATATCATTAGAGGATTGGGAGAAGAAGTGAAAGAGTCTACTATTGTTCAAAATGTATTGAGATCACTAATTCCTAAGTTTGACTCTAAGGTGTATACAATAGAAGAGATGCAAGGATTATACATGCTAGAGATGGATGGGATTCATGACATCTTGATTGCCTATGAGATGAGAAAAAATAATGGAATACCTCTCAATAAAGAAGTAAATTTAAAGGTTAAAAAGAAGTCAAAGGCCAAGAAGGTCAAAGATGATGTATGTTAAGATGTTGATGATGATGAAATCATCGCTATATTTGATATAAATTTAATGTTTCACTAGAGAATGTACAAGGGAGGTTAACCTTAAAATATTTTAGTTATGGTAAAATTGGTCACTTTGCAACCATGTATCCTAACAATGACAAATCTGAGCATAATGAATATCATGATGAATCTCATGGAGATGACAAAAATACTATAGGTATAAAAATAACAATCAAAGTTTAATAATTTATGAAGGAAAGAATAATTCATTCATGAATAAGAAGAGATTCTACACCAAAGAAGATAGATCATTAGATGTAAGTGATTCAGACACATCTAAAAGTGATGATGATAGAAATGAATCTATACATGACAATAATGAAACACTATTTATAGTAATAAAATTAGATAATGAGGCTTGTTCAAATGGGAAAGGTCTCATGATTGATTTAGAATCATATGAAGAAGAACTATATGATAATTAAGAAGCTAAAGTGGATCTCAAGATAGAGATGGTAGGTACCCTAAAAGAGTTGAATCTTGTGAATAAGAAGAACAATAAATTGAATTCATGAGTTTAGGAATATGAGGATCGGATTGGATTATTTGAGGAAAGGTTGTGAAACACCTCAAAATAATATGAAGAGATCATCCAAGAAGTTGAAACCTATGATGATATTGTGGTAGTAAGCCTAAAGACTAAAGAAGACTGCAATAGATAGAAAACTGGAATAGAGTCTTTGAGAGATGAGTTGGATTATCTATCAAGATAAAGGAACTTATAAATTTTTAAAAGAGCACTGGGGTTGTAGATGAAATTTAAGAGGTTAGAATTATGTAAGTGATAAGATAGGTCTTGGATTCAAATATGACCAAAAGAAGGAACTTCAAGTTGAGAATAATACTATTGAAGACAATAAGGTCAACATGAAAAGACCTACCAAAAAACTTAATTCTACAAGACATGTTAATTATTTTAATGGTTACTATTTTATATCCAATCAATTTGGTCATAGAACAATAGAATGTATAAGGCCCTCCAACAATGAGTATTAATGGAACTATAGAATCATAAGCAATTGGTCAAAGGTAGATCAAAGTAATCATCAATCAAATGGTATATATAAGGTGGTGTGTTAAAACTATCATAATATAGGACACACTGTAAGATATAAAAAAAATGAATCATATCAAGAAGACCAGTCAATAAAAGAAGATTCATAGTCATGTTACCAAGAAATGTATCAAGAAGATAGACCCTATAGATGGTAAAGTTGGACAAAAAGACTAAAAAAGAAGATTCTTTGAAATCTCATAGTAAAAATAGTGGTTTCTCAAGCTACATGTTAGGAGACAAGAGAATTCTTGGTTATCATATGGTTGATCAAAGAATTAAGAATTAATAATGGGCTAAGAAGATGAATAATTACAAGGTGAGTCATGATCAACTAATAAAACAATGTGGGATGTTTTCTATAGTAGATCATGATTAAAAAGTGAAGGAATGTCAAGAATACTTGTTATCTGCATGTGTTAACAAGATAGTCAAAGAAAAGGATAAGGATGACAAGGTTGATGATGAGATCAAACCTATAGTGTCAATAAAGTCTATAATAATGTTGAAGAATATCCATCCTTGTAAATATATGGAGATTTGGGAGTATCTTGAGTTTATCTTGTTTTAGATCCCTATGAAAAAGTGGTGGATACATTAAGCTTCATGGAGACATTCTTCCATTAGTATAATTATGAGGGTGTAGTCAAAGAAGAAAACATCATGATGAGAGATCTATGGCTATTATCATGTATCTAAAATAAAAGTGCAAAAATTTGGTGTTAGGATCTTAGAGTACAATTGATTACTTTTGTATAAGAAACTAAACACGGAATTGAAACCAAAAGTAATAAGTAACTAGAAGTTAGAAACAACAAATAATAAGAGATACAAGAAACAACCAATCTACATTAAACTCTTCCAAAAGGAAATACAATGAAGAAATCTCTCTCTCTCTCTCTCAATCAATTACAATCAACTCAATTATTGAATTGTACATGCTATGAGGATCTAACCCTACTATATAGTATACTAAAACACTAAGGTTCATGATCCATGCATTTTCCACCCTTAGATCAACCTCTTAAATCAAAGGCTCAAATCTATTCAACTAAAAATAACAATTTTGGAAATGCACAGAAGTCGGTGTCAGTTTGAACATGACCGATGCCGGTCGACCCCTAATCAATGTCGGTTGGTTCTAACCAATGCCAGTTAATGTGTAAGCCTATCAACCTCCACATTAGCTTATTATTGAAGCTTTTAGCTCCATAACTCAATAATCTCCCACTTGGAGATCAATAGTTACACTTTCACTTGTACAACAACATCCTCTAAACATCTCTAGCTTGTTTAATTCTCAACCAAAGCTTTCCATTTCTTAAATGTGTCAAAAACATCATATTTCCTATTTATGCAATAAACCCATACCTTTCTTGTAACATCATCAATGAAAGAAACATAATACTGTGATCCTCCAATAGAAGCTACCTAAGCTGGTCCCCACAAGTCTGTGTGAACAAGCTCCAACATGTGCTTCTTCTTTATTGACCCAATTTTGAGAAACCTCGCTTTCTTCTGTTTCCCAAAAATACAATGCTCATATATATCAAGACCTATGCTTTTTAAATTTGAAATCTTACCTTTTGACTTAAGAACATTCATTCCCTTCTCACTCATGTGACCAAGCCTATAGTGCCACAACTTTGCATCTACATCTGAAGTAGATAAAATAGAAGGATAATAATTAGTAATACAAGTAGATAGATAAAGTGTACCTACTCTCTTACCTTTTGGTAATACAAGTGTACCCTTGGAAACATTCCAAGATTTAGCTGTGAGAGTTACTATGCAACCCTCATCACCCAACTTTCCTACAGAAATCAAATTTCTCTTCAGGATGGGTACATGCATGACATCCTTCAACACCCATGTGTTGCCATTCTGTAATTTCAACTACACTTTTCCTTTTCCAACAATTTTACAAGGCTCGTCATCCCCTAAATAAACTTTTCCAAAATCTCCATGGACATAATAATTGAAAAAATCTCTATTTGGGGTTGCATGGAAAGAGGCACCAGAATCTAAAACCCATGATTCTACTTTATTATCTAAAGAAAATATAAGAGCATCATGTGCAACAATACCTACAACTTTTACTTCTTTATTACCTTCATGCTAATTTTATTTGTTATCCTTCAACCAACAATCTTTTTTTGCATGCCCTTTCTTTCCACAATTCCAATAGGTTATTCATCCATTTCTGGATTTGGATCTACTTCCCATCTTTGACCTTGATTTCCCTTTCTTGCCCTTCTCTCTTTGCCTTCTCCTACTTTCAACACTCAAAGCATTACCTGATGTTTCCCTATGCTTTTCCTATGAATTTCTTCATTCAAGATTACACTAACAACATCATCAACTTTCAAGATATTTGAAGCAGATACAATATTACTAACTGCCATTACCAAACTATGCCAACTTTTAGGTAAAAAGCATAAGATTAAGATAGCCTTAATTTGATCATTAAAAACTATTTTGACTAAATTTAACTGATTTACTATTGCATCAAAATTATTAAGATGACTAGATACAGATCCACCTTCCTACATTTACAAATTAAATAATTTCTTCATAAGCTATACCTTATTTGAAGTTGTGGGTTTTTCATATAAATTTGCCATATTATCTATTAACTCTACCATTGTCCTTGCTTGTGATAAGTTGGAAAAGATAGAAGCTTCCAAGCTCAACCTTATAGATCCAAGAGCCATTCTATCAAGAACATTTCATTCTTTATCATCCATATCTATGGGCTTCCTTGAAACCCCACCCAATGGTAAATACAGATCTTTCCGATACAGATAATCTTCAATCTACATCTTCCATAATTGATAATTATTGCCATTGAATTTCTCCATTCTTAGTTTACTTTCTTTTGCCATTGCTTTGCTCCCACTCAATCAAAAACCCCTATGAGTGAATTCTGTAATCAACAAACACTAACATGCTTTGATACTAGTTGTTATGATCTTAGAGTACAATTGATTACTTTTGTATAAGCAACTAAACACGGAATTGAAACTAAAAGTAATAAGTAACTAGAAGTCAGAAGTAGTAAATAATAAGAGATACAAGAAACAACCAATCTATATTAAACTCTTCCAGAAGGAAATACAATGAATAAATCTCTCTCTCCTCACACCTCGTAGATGTACAATAATTCTCCCTCAAGAGTTCTCTCTCTTTCTCTCTCAATCAATTACAATCAACTCAATTACTGAATTGTACATGCTATGAGGATCTAACCCTACTATATAGTATACTACAACACTAGGATTCATGAGCCATGCATTCGCCACCCTTAGATCCACCTCTTAAATCAAAGGCTCAAATTTGTTTAGCTAAAAATAACAATTTTGGAAACGCACAGAAGTCGGTGTCGATCTGAAGATGACCAATGTTGGTCGACCCCTAATTGATGTCAGTTAGTTCTGATTGATGCTAATTAATGTGCAAGCCCAGTAACCTCCACATTAGCTCATTAGTGAAGCTTTTAGCTCCATAACTCAATAATCTCCCACTTGGAGATAAATAGCTGCACCTGTACCTATACAGCAACATCCTCTAAACATCTCTAGCTTGTTTCATTCTCAACCAAAGCTTTCCATTTCTTAAATGTGTCAAAAACATCAGATTTCCTCTTTATGCAATAAACCCATACCTTTCTTGTAGCATCATCAATGAAAGAAACATAATAGTGTGATCCTCTAATAGAAGCTACCTAAGCTGGTCCCCACATGTCTGTGTGAACAAGCTCCAACTTTTCCTTCTTCTTTGTTGAACCAATTTTAAGAAACCTCACTTTATTCTATTTCCCAGAAATACAATGCTCACAAAAATCTAGTTCTATGCTTTTCAAATCTGAAAGCTTACCGTTTGACTTAAGAACATTCATTCCCTTCTCCCTCATGTGACCAAGCTTACAGTGCCACAACTTTGCATCTACATATGAAGTAGATAAAATAGAAGGAGAATAATCAATAATACAAGTAGATAGATAAAGTGTACCTACTCTCTTACCTTTTTCTAATACAAGTGCACCCTTGGAAACTTTTCAAGATTTAGCTGTGCGAGCTACTATGCAACCCTCATCACCCAACTTTTTTACATAAATTAGATTCCTCTTCAGGATGGGTACATGCATGACATCCTTCAACACCCATGTGTTGCCATTCTATATTTTTAGCTGCACTTTTCCTTTGTGAATAATTTTACAAGGCTCACCATCCCCTAAATAAACTTTTCCAAAACCTCCATGGACATAATCATTGAAAAATTCTCTATTTGGGGTTGCATGGAAAGAGGCACCAGAATCTAAAACCCATGATTCTAATTTATTATCTAAATACAATATAAGAGCATCATGTGCAATAATGCCTACAACTTTTGCTTCTTTATTACCTTCATGCTGATTTTCTTTGTTATCTTTCAACCAACAATCTTTCTTTGCATGCGCTTTCTTTCCAAAATTCCAATAGGTTATTCTTCCATTTCTAGATTTGGATCTACTTCCCATCTTTAAGCTTGATTTCCCTTGCTTGCCCTTCTCTCTTTGCCTTCTCCTACTTTCAACACTCAAAGCATTACCTAATGTTTCCCCTGTGCTTTTCCTATAAATTTGTTCATTTAAGATTACACTAACAACATCATCAAATTTCAAGATATTTGAAGTAGATGCAGTATTACTAACTGCCATTACCAAACAATGCCAACTTTCAGGTAAAGAGCATAAGATTAAGAGAGCCTTAATTTCATCATAAAAAACTATTTTTACTGAATTTAACTGATTTACTATTACATGGAAATCATTAGGATGACTAGATACAGATCCACCTTCCTCCATTTGCAAATTAAATAATTGCTTCATAAGATATACCTTATTCAAAGCTGAGGGTTTTTCATTTAAATTTGGCAAAGTATCCATTAACTCTACCATTGTCTTTGCCTCTGATAAGTTGGAAAACACAAAAGCTACTAGACTCAACCTTATAGATCCAAGAGCCTTTCTATCAAAAACATTCCATTCTTCATCTTCCATATCTATGGGCCTCCGTGAAACCCCACCCAACGGTAAATACAGATCTTTCTGATACAGATAATCTTCAATTTGCATCCTCCATAATTGATAATTCTTACCATTGAATTTCTCCATTCTTAGTTTACTTTCTTCTACCATTGCTTTGGTCCCACTCAATTAGAAACCCCTATGAGTGAATTCCGTAACCAAAAAACACTAACACACTCTGATACCAGTTGTTAGGATCTTAGAGTACAATTGATTACTTTTGTATAAGAAACTAAACATGAAATTGAAACCAAAAGTAATAAGTAACTGGAAGTCAAAAACAACAAATAATAAGAGATACAAGAAACAACTAATCTATATTAAACTCTTTCAAAAGGAAATACAATGAATAAATCTCTCTCTCCTCACACCTCATAGATGTACAATAATTCTCCCTCAAAAGTTCTCTCTCTCTCTCTCTCTCTCTCTCTCAATTACAATCAAATCAATTACTGAATTATACCTACTATGAGGATCTAACCCTAATATATAGTATACTAAAACACTAGGGTTCATGAGCCATGCATTTTCCACTCTTAGATCCACCTCTTAAATCAAAGGCTCAAATCTATTTAGCTAAAAATAACAATTTTGGAAACGCATAGAAGTCGATGTCGATCTGAAGATTACTGATGCCTGTCGACCCCTAATCAATGTCAGTCAACCCCTAACTGATGTCAATTAGTTCTGACCGATGTTGGTTATTATGTAAGCCCAAAAACCTCCACATTATCTCATTAGTGAAGCATTTAACTCCACAACTCAACAATCTCCCACTTGGAGATAAACAGTTGCACCTGTACCTATACAACAACATCCTCTAAACATCTCTGGCTTGTTTCATTCTCAACCAAAGCTTTCCATTAATTAAATTTTTCAAAAACATCAAATTTACTATTTATGCAATAAACCCATACCTTTCTTGTAGCATCATCAATGAAATAAACATAATACTGTGATCCTCCAATAGAAGCTACCTGAATTGGTCCCCGCACATCTGTGTGAACAAGCTCTAACTTGTGCTTCTTTCTTGTTACCTAGTTTTGAGAAACCTCACTTTCTTCTCTTTCTCAAAAATACAATGTTCTTAGATATCTAGATCTATGCTTTTCAAATTTGAAAGCTAACCTTTTGACTTAAGAACATTCATTCCCTTCTCACTCATGTGACCAAGCCTACAGTGCCACAACTTTGCATCTATATCTGAAGTAGATAAAATAGAAGGAGAATAATCAATAATACAAGCAGATAGATAAAGTGTACCTACTCTCTTACCTTTTGGTAATACAAGTGTACCCTTGGAAACTTTCCAAGATTTAGCTGTGAGAGTTACATTGTAACCCTCATCACCCAACTTTCCTACAGAAATCAGATTCCTCTTCAGGATGGGTACATGCATGACATCCTTCAACACCCATGTGTTGCCATTCTGTAATTTCAGCTGCACTTTTCCTTTGCCAACAATTTTACAAGGCTCATCATCCCCTAAATAAACTTTTCCAAAATATCCATGGACATAATCATTGAAAAAATCTCTATTTGGGGTTGCATGGAAAGAGGCACCAGAACCTAAAACCCATGATTCTACTTTATTATCCAAAGAAAATATAAGAGCATCATGTGCAACAATACCTGCAACTTTTGCTTCTTTATTACCTTCATGCTGATTTTATTTGTTATCCTTCAACCAATAATCTTTCTTTGCATGCCCTTTCTTTCCACAATTTCAACAGGTTATTCTTCCATTTCTGGATTTCGATCTACTTCCCATCTTTGACTTTGATTTCCCTTGCTTGCCCTTCTCTCTTTGCATTCTCCTACTTTCAACACTCAAAGCATTACCTGATGTTTCTCCTATGCTTTTCCTATGAATTTCTTCATTCAATATTACACTAACAACATCATCAACTTTCAAGATATTTGAAGTAGATGTAATATTACTAACTGCCATTACCAAACTATGCCAACTTTCAGGTAAAGAGCATAATATTAAGAGAGCCTTAATTTCACCATCAAAACTATTTTGACTAAATGTAACTGATTTACTATTGCATGGAAATCATTAAGATGACTAAATACAGATCCACCTTCCTGCATTTGCAACTTAAATAATAACTTCATAAGATATACCTTATTCGAAGTTGAGGGTTTTTCATATAAATTTGCCAAAGTATCCATTAACTCTACCGTTGTCTTTGCCTGTGATAAGTTGGAAAACACAGAAGCTACCAGGCTCAACCTTATATATCCAAGAGCCTTTCTATCAAGAACATTCCATTCTTCATCTTCCATATCTGTGGGCTTCCTTGAAATCCCATCCAACTGTAAATATAGATCTTTTTGATACAGATAATCTTCAATCTACATCTTCCATAATTGATAATTCTTGCCATTGAATTTCTCCATTCTTAGTTTACTTTCTTCTACCATTGCTTTGCTCCCGCTCAATCATAAACCCCCGTGAGTGAATTCTGTACTCAACAAACACTAACACGCTCTAATGCCAGTTGTTAGGATCTTAGAGTACAAGTGATTACTTTTGTATAAGCAACTAAACACGGAATTGAAACCAGAAGTAATAAGTAACTAGAAGTTAAAAACAACAAATAATAAGAGATATAAGAAACAACCAATTTGTATTAAACTCTTCTAGAAGGAAATACAATGAATAAATCTCTCTCTCCTCACACCTCACAGATATACAGTAATTCTCCCTCAAGTGTTCTCTCTCTCTCTCTCAATCAATTTCAATCAACTCAATTACTGAATTGTACATGCTATAAGGATCTAACCCTACTATATAGTATACTACAACACTAGGGTTCATGAGCCATGCATTCACCACCCTTATATCCACCTCTTAAATCAAAGGCTAAAATTTTTTTAGCTAAAAATAACAATTCTAGAAATGCATAGAAGTCAGTGTCAGTCTGAAGATGATAGATGCCGGTTGACCCCTAACGGATGCCAGTCAACCGCTAACCAATGTCGGTTGGTTCTAATCAATGCCAGTTACTGTGTAAGCCCAGGAACCTCCACATTAGCTCATTAGTGAAGCTTTTAGCTCCACAACTCAAAATTTGGTATGAAAACAAAGGGGGAGTCACTATTTATACAATTGGTATCATTTAATATCAGATGGTATCTAGTATGAGATAGCCTTCTGTGTGTTCAAGATTGTTTTCTTCTTCAACCATGTCAATAAAGGTATGTGATCTTTAGTTCTTAGTTATTATAAAGAAGATATGTTTGGTCTAAGGTGGAGCTTGGTAGCTCTATTTTATTTATCAATAAAGTGACTATTTTTTGATATGCATAAAGATAAGGATATATTGTGTCTAAGATGCTTCATAGACTGTGTTTGTTTAGATTTTGATGAATTGGCTGGGAGAGTAACCTAATTGAGAAGTTTTTAGGAATGGTTATCATAGAAGGTTGCCATAGTTTCTGAAGACTATGTGTCATAAAAATGTATTTGAGAGATAGTATCATCTCACAAGAACAAAAGTGTGATTTCAGTATTTGCAGATGATATTTGATGTCTACTATTAATAAAATCATGGTGGATGCCCGGATTGAGGGGTAGCTATTAAAGTTGTTGACTAGCTTGATCTATGTTGAAGTGATATTATAATCTAAGTTGATTCTAAAAGAGATTATAAGTTGTGGAAGACATTTATCATTAATTTCAAAGGGGTAGAAATATTATAAAAGATATGAAAGATCAAAAAAGATGAGAAATAGATAAAGATTAGAAAATATGAGAAAATGAGCAAGTTCAAAAAGGAGGAAAATAAATCAAGCACCAAGTCTAACATATAATTGTCATCAAGAGTGGTTGACATAATTTTCTTAGTATTTTTTCCATGAATTACAAATGGGGATATTGTTGAGAATTTTCATTGATTAAGAAAGATATAATTAAGCATTGTCATTGAGTGTTGAGATTTGATATTTAATGTTATCATTTATGTCAAAGGTTTTAATAAAGATTCGTGGTTCTTTCATTGATGTCAATCTAGTATCATTGATGTGAAATGTTCTTGTGCAAATTATTTGTCATGTAACTCTTGAGGCATGTATATGAATAATTTATATTTATAGAATAATGTGTGTTGTTTTTGTGATGAAAGAATACTATTTGAAGAATTTTCTAATGTCATCTTGAGTGAAATATTTGAGATGTAGCATGAGTGAATAAAAGTTAGTAAAAAAAGTATAAATCATCTTGAAATTATTTATATAAACCTTATGAGATGGTATTTTTAGATTTAATGATCAAATGGGTGATATCTAAAGAAGAAGTTATGTGCTCTAAAGTTCTATGAAAGTGGTTTTGAAGATGCTCTGAATGAGCTATGAAGATGAAAAAGCTCTGAAGAAAATAATATGAATAAAAATTGATAGTGTTTGAGCATGAGAGAGATTATTAGAGGATGTACATGAGGTGTTGAGGACCTTAAAATTGATTAAAATGTCAAATCTAAATATATGTGTTTACAACTCTAAAGATGCTATGAGTATCCTAGTTGAGCTTTGAAGATCTATAAGTAGATCTGAAGATGTTCTATTGAAGTTATAAATAAGACAAAGTATATGAGGTTTCTTGAGCATACACAATATGCATTGGAACAATAGATAATTTCAAGTTAAAGTCTACAATGTGGATAGAAGGTTAGATTTAGGGCTTAATAAGACTTACAAGTTAATGCTTAGAAAAAAAAAAGATATATGGTGGATATATGAGGTAACATGATTAGTTCCCATGACATGAGTGAGAAAGTGAACATTGATATAGGTGATTAAAGTTGTTTTAATTATTTACATGAAATTTTATGTCATGGTTTGCAAGAAAAAGGTTTGAAAATTATTTCAAGTTTTCTCAAGTGCACAAAATGAAGAGTTGTTTACCTGAGAAGGTTTTCTCAATACTCGTTGGCACATTTAGATTTTTCATGAGAACCTAAGTATTGCATGGTAGATAAGGAATGTTTATAAATAAAATTTACAATAATTGGTTTATTGAAAGAGGAAGTAAGTTTTATGAATGATTGATAAGAGTGGAATATGGTCTAAACCCTCATGAAACTCTAATAGGGACCCGATATTGAGTATATTATTCTAAGGAGATCTTAAAGGTTTCGTATGGTCAAAAAATTGATTGGAGGTTAAATTAAATTATCCTAGGCATCTCCAGTTGTGATTAATTTCTTAGGTGAGTGAAAATACCTTACAAAAAAGTGATTATCTTTTTTAAATTCATTATAGAAGATAGAGTTGACTGAGTCAAAGTTACTAAGTGGATGAAGATAAAAGTGTGAGAATTGTAGTTGTTGTTCATGAATATTTTTGAATAATTTTAATATCTATAGTTTTTAAAGTTGGTGATACAACCTAGCCAGTTTCTAATAGACCTAGTGGTGCAGATCGTAAGGAAATTAGGCAAAAGTGGGCAGATGTTTCCTAATGTGTTTTCATGTGAAAGTGATGCATTGAAATGCATGATGATATTTTTTGGGTATTGAATTACCTATTCATGCTTTATAAAATATTGGAAGTGTTGATTTATGGTCATGTTGTTGGTGTTGAATCATTATTGTTGTCATTGAGGTCAAAGTCAAGATAGATGTCATTAATGTCAAGGTTAGAGTTGAGGTCATACATGGTAAGATGATATGTGACAAAGAATTATTATGACAAGATAAAATTAAATGAAATTTATTTTTATCTATATTGATAGATAATTAAAAATAAACCTATTAATTATTTTGAGGTTGATGTCATGTCAAAAGTAAAGATCATGATACAAGGTAAGCTATTATTGTGTACTAGGTATCTTGAGAAGCCTAGTCTAGCCCTAAGAGAAGCATTGTGAAGTTTGGCGATATATGTTAATATACACATGAGAGGAAATAAAAATCTATGTAAACATAATCAAGAGGCAAATAATTATTTATATGAGTTTCAAGGTAAAGTTTTGAGGCTTAGTCCTTGTATGAAAAAACCAAGTAATAAGACACATGCTTGGTATCATGATGAAGTAATCATTATACAAGTTGTGAGATGATGGGTGGTAGTGTGTGTGTAATTTATGATTTAATTTGACATGAAAATGAGGTTTTAAAAATATTACAAGAGGTTTTTAGGTGTGATCAAGGTCTAAGTATGACTGGTAGTTCAAAGCCTGGTGTATAAAGAGACCTAATGTGGCTTAATGATACGTCAAGTTAATTTCCTAGGGAAAAATATCTATTATGAGCATATGCATAGCTTTGAAATGTATTTTTAAGTGTGTTTATAAATATTTAATTGATATACTAGAATAAAAGACAAGAAAATTGGTGTTGAGGTCTTCTATGTGCACAAAATGGGGTGTTACAAACCCGAGAAGGATTTTATTATGCTCATTGACACATGAAAACTTTACATGAGATCCTAATTAGTTAATGTAATTTTAGGAAGGGTAATATATTGAATTTTATATAATTGGTTTTTAATTTTAGGGGTGGTCCTTTATAAACAATTTCTGAGAAGGGAAACCAGTCAAAACCCTCCTAAAACCCTTATACTAACCTAATAGGTAATATCTTGTCAGTTATGGCTTAGAATGGATTGTTTGACTTATTTTTATGTTTTTAATATGTATAAGACTCTTCTAATATTATCTATGAGTCATTGGTTTTTTACAAGAGTGTGTAGAAGCTATAGGAAAGCCCTTGTTTCATAGATTTTTGATGTAACAGGCAAGGTTAACCACATAAAAGCATGAAAATGGATGGAGGTTTATGTGTAAGAATTTTTTTTTCCCATGTAAGGTTATTATTAGGTTTAAAACATTAAATTTGATAAACTAGTCATGGAATTTGGCCTATCACTAAAAGGGCATAATGAGCAACATAGTGAGCAAACCAGGTAGAAGTGAGAAAGAGATTAGGGATTGACTATAGAGGATTAAGGATGGATCCAAATGATTGATTTTATTATTAAGTACCTAAAACTCATAGACCATTTCATTATAAGTTATTATGATGCTCTTATACAAGCAAAAATTTGTTCTCAAAGTGACCTGTCTAACACAGTGAGGTTTGTGTAGGGTGAAGACATGAGAATGGTCTGTAAGACCACTATTGATATTGATTATTGTAATATATATATATATATATATATATATATATATATATATATATATGAGTATGTTTTAAGGGTTACATATTAACTATTAATATGAATGATAAGTCATTAAATTTCCCTTACAAGTGCTAAAGACAACATTATTCACGATTGTGTTTTTAGAGCTATAGGTACTTTTTTGTGTGTGACTGAGAATGTTGTTCCTGACTATTTTTAAAAATATTTAAAGAATAAAATGATATTTAATTTGTTATATAAGTATCATAGGTTAATATTAACATGTTTTTATTTATGAGAAACTCCTATGAAGGCATGGAAATTCAAAATATTTTGAGTGGGTTCTTAAGTCCTTTGTGTAGTTCTGAGTGAGCATATGAAGTTGATCAATTTGACATATTTTACCCTACTTGGTTATTTATAATTAAAATAATTTTGAAACTTATGTCATGTAAATTTAATACATGTATTTTTTTTATGAGGCAAATTTGAGTGTATGTATCATATTTGTAAGATAGACTTTCTGTTAGTGATAAGTCCTAATTACGAGTAGACTTAATTATGTTGTTGAAGGAATGAAATGAGATAAATGGTGTTGGGGACCTAAGGTGAGATCATAAGGGGTATAATTGAATCATTTTTATGTTTTTAATTTATTTTTTTAGTCTCATAGTTTTAAAAAGTGGTCAATTTTAAATGTGTGTTTTGAGAAGGCTTAATTACATTAGGTCTCTATTAGGCTTAACGGTGGTTTTAGACCTTAAGGGTAATGACCGACATATGTAATGTTTTTTTAACTTATGAAATTTATTTTTTGATCTATTATAAATGTGATACATGTATGGAAATTTTATTGACTGACAAATATGGGTGAGATCAAGAGTCATGTATAAAGAGAAGGTCTAATAGTCATAATTTAACTAGTTAGAATATTGAGGACTTGAGCAAATGATAGAGAGTTTTAGAAACTAGGTAGAGGGATTTAATATCATAAAATAAGTACTTTTATTATATTATTAATATCTAAAAATATTTATATAGGAGGTAAATAAGGTCATATGGCCTAATTTTGCTAAGGAAAGGGCTAGCTGAGCAAGAAGGCCTAATAGGTTGTTTGAGAGAGATAGAAGAGTGAGAAGAGTGAAAGAAGTTTATCATATTAATTTGAGTGATAAAAAAGTGTCCAATGGTGATTTAATATTTAAGTTCACTAATTTGGTTTTGAGTTACCTAAGGCGGTTGGTGCCTCCTTGCAAGTTGGTGCTTGATTAGTGAGGTGTTGGTGCTCCTTTTGGGGTTGGTGCCTCACTAAAAGTTTGATTAATTTTTTATAGGAATGCATTATAAGATATGAATTAAATTTTTTATCCCCAAAGAGGGTTTCCCATATATATCATGTGTTATTATGTTTTTTACTTTCATAGATGTTTATATATGCATTGGTTAATGTATGTATGTGAATGAATGCTTGATGGATGTTAAGTGAAAAAAAAGGATTGTTTTATTGTAAAAATAATAAAAGGGGGATGGGGGATGAATTGTTAATGTATGTATGTGAATGAATTCTTGATGGATGTTAAGTGAAATAAAAGGATTGTTTTAAGGAAAAAAATTCATCCCCCATCCCCCTTTTATTATTTTTAATTCTAATATGAATTTAGTGTAAGAGGTTGAAATATTGAAGCCCAAATGGCTTATTTGACTGACTAGAGTCTGTGAGAGAGAAGGTCAACATATTGGTCTGTAAGACCTATAGTTTACATTAGAGATCATGATTTAAATGATTGAGGTAACTATAAATATGTTGAAATATCATGTATATTCATTTAAATCCATTGAATGTATTCAATCATGTGCTAGATATTCATGTTTTCTTGACTATGTTTTGGAATCATTTGGTAGTTCTAAGTAAACATCTTATAGGGAAGTGTTTGAGCTCATTTACCCTAATTTAAAGCATCAGAGGAAATTTGTTATGGCCTTGACGTCATGGGGTTTATAAATATGTAATGTTTTTCCATATTTTATTATAAAAATTAAGTGTATGCTTAATTTTTAAGATAGAGTTTCTGTATATGTGTAATCCTTTTATAAGTAGTGATTTGAGTAAAGGTTCAAGTGGTGATTAGAACTAAAAGGTGTTTTATAACTAAATTAAAGTCAGATAAGGGTTATTTCAGTTGTGTGTGATGTTTTATTATTTTTTGTGGTGTTTTTATATGCTTAAATAAATATCAAATGGTAACGTGTTTTTAAGAAGGCCTATTAGGTCTTCATAAGCCTAAAAGAAGAGTAAGGGATAATTTATGTATGGTCAACCTATTATAGTGATTGATTCATGAATAAGGAATTTTATTTTAATATTATTTAACCTATTCATGGATGACATAAGTTAAGTGAATGTGTATCTAACATATAAGGATATGATCAAGTGGCTTCTATAAAGGTAAGGTAGTTAGGCTTATTTTACGTGTGCTTGGTGAGGATGCAAAGGGTGTGCTTAGAGTGAAGAAAAAGAGGATGATTATCGAGTGATATTAGAGGAGGATAAGTAATATATATAGATAATTATTTATCATAAGTATCTCATTTGAATCATCATATAAGTGTCATGAATATCTAACAGAGATTTTGCATTTGAGTATCAAGGTCAAAAGACCTAATAAAGCCATGAAGAGGGATAGTTGAGCGAAGAAGGATGAAAGTTAGTTTGAGAGGAACTAAAGAGAGTAAAGAGATAAAAGAGAAAATAATCATTTGTTTTATAATTAACAAGGGTTTTTTAAGTTGATCAAACCATCATGTGGTTGAGGTGGAGTTGTGTCATCTAGGGGGTTGGTTCCTCCTTACATGTTGGTGCTTGATAAATTAGGGGTTGGTGCTTCTTGTTGGGTTGGTGCTCAGATAAAGACTATATAAATTTGGTGTTTTATATATAAGGTTAGTTATTTAAGTTAAGTTAGTGATCAACTAAATATTGATGTTTGTCTTATAGGATTGTATTCCATTTACTCAATCAGTTTATTCTATTCCCTTAGAGGGTTTTCCACGTACATGTTGTGTTCATGTCTTTCATGTTCTTATGATTTTATTATTATGATTTTTAAGATGTAATTTCATGTTAGAATGGTTTATACATAGTTAAGTTGAATTTAATGTAAAGTTTTGAGGACTGATTCACCCCCCCCCCCCCCTTCTTATTCATCTTGTTTTCAAGACAAACTCCATAGTTGGCCCCATGATAGAGTTGAGGTAATGTTGTCTTATTTAAGTAACTTATTCCATGTCCTAAAACCTGCTTCAATAGACATAATTTAAATAACCATAGGTTATGGGTGACCTATGGTAGAGGTAAATCTCTAGAAAATTCTAGGTCCCTCTCAAACCAAGATATGCCTAATCTAATATCAGGTTATAGATATCTATATTTCATTAACATGGCTTAATATAATATGTATATATTCCTTTTATCATGAAAATATATAAGAGATACAAATGAACCCTAAAATGGGGTGTTGCACCAATATTTTAAGTCTCCTCCAACTACTATTTAATAGCATAATATAACTAGACAAAGATTGAATTTATGTTAGACATGTTCTGAATCATGTTTCTCATGTATTAATATTTCATATGGAGGTCATGATCTCTACTTATAAATTCAAGAGATAGTTAGAAGGACCTACACTATACACAATATAGATAATATCTATAATAAATCACTAGCATAATTAGCTTCAACATAACATGTGACATGTACAAGACCAAGCCATTCATAATAAGCTAAAATGAAATGGACATAAATAAGGGAGAATGAATTACACCAGAAATTTAGATTGATAAAGTAATAAAATCACACAATAATACAATATTTAGGAATATAAAATATAGTCTTTATTTGATTCAAAAACATAAATCTAGTAGTACAAGTCCTTGAATGAGTAGAGTCTTATCATACCTAGGAAGATGGATAAAGAACAAGGCTTTTCTATCATAATATACAGAAAATAGATTCAATAGAGAGAGAGAGAGAGAGAGAGAGAGAGAGAGAGAGAGAGAGAGAGAGAGAGAGAGAGAGAGAGAGAGAGAGAGAGAGAGGAGAGAGAGAGAGAGAGAGAGAGAGAGAGGGGGGGGGGGGATAAATAACTACTTATCTACATAAATGTATCTATTACAATATAATTTTTAATATTTAGTTGAGAAGATAAGCAAAATATAAGGCCACTAGACCATCCTGAATGCACTAGCCTATAAAATTAATGATCCTCAATGAGAAATGGGCATAAGATTGGAAGAAAAGGAATTTATTGTTTTATATAATAAAATTATTATTTTATTTATGTGTAAAACATGCTCATATAGGGATTCTCATTTTGAAAATTCCTACATTGATTTCTCTAACTCACCACTCTCTTCACTCTTGCATGTCATAATTGTTACATGGTTGACTTGGGTTGATCATCACTCCACTCATTGGATGGAGTTAAATATTTCTAGGGTAAAATTAAATGCCTTAGGTTTCCATTATTATGTTAATTACCTTTGATCTCAACCATGGTCATGCTTGATAGGTCCAACTGAGCATAACAAAACTGAAAAATCATAATATCACTCATATAGTGGTATTTAGAAAACGTTGAAGAGATGGTGCATGTCCTAGTTCTTCATGGGACTCCATTATAAACTTGTAGCCTCCATTTAAATTCTTGATAATATTATTTTTTCCTACTACCTATTTTGAAAATATACAATAAGCTTTTCTAAATCCTCAAGAGGCTCTCAAAGACCAATTAAAATTTGATACTAGGTGTTGAGTTCATTGTTAATTCTAGGATGTTATTTGAAAACCTTAATAATCACTATAAGAACCGCATTCAACTCTTGTTTCTTTATCTTTAGCTTTATTATTAGAGTTGACTATTGTTATGCTTTATGAATTGGTAGAATGTGTACTTAAACTTATACTACTTCTAAGAAGGTTCTTGATCAATATTTATTACCTATAATTTAGTTTATCAACCAAAGTTTCACCCTTTGGAAGGTATTTAAAGCATTGCAAAATTGTAATAACATGAAATAACCTCAAGGTTGTGGGTGACGTATTAAAGGGGTGAATCTCTAGGTTAAAGGGAAAGCTCCACTTGATGAATCATTTAGGCTCAAACACTATAATACCACTTTCTAGGAAAATGGAGAGAAACTATTCTAATTTGGGTGATGCACCAAAATTGATTTGAACACTACCAACTAGGTGAAAAGGCACTTTAGACATGAGATTAACCTATAATAAACACTACCATAAAGTTTCCTATCTACATCAGTATTTCTCATAATGGTTGTGAAGAATTCTTGAGCTAGGAGGACTAGTCAAGAGGTAATGACATGATACTAATAAAAATATATCTCAATAAAACCTTAAACCTCACTTATACACTTCAAAAGACCTAAAAGAAGACTTGAAAACTGAATATGAACACTAAATAATGATAATATACCAAGGAAAAAAACTAATCACTCGATAAGATCAACTAGTCAAGAATACACATTGAAAATAATAAAAGGAGGAAGTAAAAAAGAGTTTTATCATTGATAAAAGGCTTATCAATTGGTAGGGATTCACCATAACTATGTGGAGCATACAAACATGGCCTATCAAAGATAAATATATAGAGAATGTGAGAGAATAAGGAGAGAAAGGCATAAGAGAGAGAGAGTGACAAGTGTCCAAAAGAGAGTTACTAGAAGAAATGATTTTGAAACTATATAAATATGTCTTAGAGTATATGTGGTGATATTTTGAAGACGATCTTCTCCTCCAACTGTAGTAGGAGTTTATTTTGGTTACATGACATCTTATCTTATTCTTAAAAATTTCCCTTTCTCTTGGCTTTTGGAATGATAAATGGATTAATTGATGGTCAGCTCATGTTGAACTAATATATTTGTTTTCTCTTGAAACCTTTCATATGATATCCAAATGTTCCCTTTGACACATCACTTTATTCTCTTGCTTGGTGTCTTGAAGTCCATCTAGTCTTACTAGGCCAATCTTGTTTTAAAATGTCAAATCTTGAGTTCATATTTACAAAGGAATTATTTATCCATGGATGGAATATTAAAATCATATTAAACCTGAAAAAAATCATTTGGAATCATCAAAATATCCCCAAGATCTCATTTTGCACCAAAAGAACTCATTCAACCTCATTCCTTATAGCCTTAAAAATGTGTAAACCTCCTTGTGTAGAAAAATTTATAGATGTTATTGATAAAATGAGAACATATTTGAGGACCCATTATCAAGTTTTATATCAATTACATGTTTAATTTCTTGAATATGAGTGGAAGTGTCTTTTTTATACCATTCTCTCTCCTCAATTAGGCCTCAATTAGGCCTCATTGCCTAGAAACTACCTTTTGGCCCAAAAATCACTCCCACACATGTGAAAATTAGTAAAAACATTTTATTCACTTTAATTATGCCAATACCATGATCTATGTCAATTTTTATCCCCTGAGATCCTATACAGATGGGTGAACCATGAAATGGTCAAAAACCTTAGTTTAGGTGTTTGAATAGGGATGAGAGATAATATAAGTGTTTTTAAATAAAATTTCAAGTTATGGTGATTGTAAATATTTTATTTATTCGTAAAACATAATTATTAAATTTAATCCATTGAGGGTATTCTCTTGAAGTGTATTACAAGCTTTTAGGTAGGCCATTTGACTAGCAAAATAGTGTTTTTTCCTTCTTGGCCAACATGGCAACTTGGAGAGCTCATGTACCTCTTTATGAAACTTGAATTAGTGTGTGTAAGGTAATATAACCTATATCAATTAATTATATAAAAACCATAAATTTGACCTTGAAATAGTATTTGGTTTCCTTAAACTAAGAACTTTATACCTAAACCCACCTTACTAATCCAAAATCAATGAATTTAGGTGGGAATAAAGTTTTTGAAAAGTATATCATGAATTTTGAGATTACTATGTGGTAGAAGGGAAAGTAAATTTATGTTTAGATAGGTAATAATGTTAATGGTAGAAAATATATTTCATGTAAGCATATGTATTAAAATCTAATAGGGCTATTAACAAGATCATCAAAGTCCAATAGAGTTATCTACAATGGAATCAGGTTTTCTAGGGTCAAATTACAAAATGACAAGTTTAAATCATGTTGTTCAAAAGGTGATCAAGATTTGGTAGGTGTGTAAACAAAGGTGACATAATACTCTGAGTATGTGAACATAGGTGGTGGATTATATTAAGGGTTTAGGCATATTGTAGGTTCCACAAAAGCAAAAAACACATTTTTCATTAGACTATCCATTACATGTGTTACTCATCAAAGAAAACTAATTTTTAGAAGTGTATTTCTACTATTCATAAAATATCTATAATTTAATAATATGTATAGTTTCCTCAAGATTAGGATAATTATAACTACAAGATATAATTTATATGTCACTTATAACACATTCACTCCTTTCTACTCTTGTCTCTCCTCTTCTCTTCAATATGATGTTGTTTCTCTTCATGCTTTTTTCCAAATTTATTTCCAAATTCCATCATCTTTTCAAAATTTAAGCATATATTTGAATTAATGTATGTTGATGAAAGTGACTTTTAATTATCAAATGAGGTATATAATATATTAGTCTATACTTCTGAAACTTTCTTATCTAATAGTGGGATAACTAAATCAACAGTTTCATTTTTAAATGAGGATTTTGTAGCAGTAGACTATGATGATACTTATAAAAAATACCTAAGTTATTTTTAAGTATGTTCACATAGTATATACTTAGATACTAGATACATTATTTGCATTATTTACATCATCCATTGAATGTTTATATATGCCATATTTATGGTCCTCCAATAAAAAATGTCCACCATCATTTGACCTCAAATTGATTCATTGCTTTAAGGTAACACCATCAAAATATTTCTATTGTATGCATGGTACAGGTGAAAATATTTATGGAATATAATCATCTTTTTTTTATTGCATCCATGGAATACATATATTTTCACAATTTGTAAATACTAAAGTTTCATGAATACCTACCTCTATTCAATTTGTTAGTAATGATGTATCAATTCCACTTGTAATTTTATGGTTTCCAATCGATGGCTCAAATTCACACTCTATATTGGGTGTTGATGTAAACCTAAGAAATATGCAATTTGAAGGATTTGGTTTAATACTTGTTCTTACTATCCCTTTTAGATACAATGTCTATATTTACAATGCTAATGACACCTATGAAATGTGATCTTCAAGATGTGAAATCACTCCCTTCCATTATATTTGACTACAATCACTTGAAGTCCCTTTACCAATTCATGTTTATTCTTTGAGATTGTCCTTGATAGGTTGAATTACAACTCTATTTTTTTAATACCATGTGTGTTCATGCAAAATAACTTTTGGCTGATCAAAATTACCTTCTATTAGTAAAAACCACACATCTCCAACCAATACCATGCTTGTTTTATATTTTAAAACCATCATTTAGTGATGAAAAAAACTTGAGAGCATCAATTAAATAACTCATAATATAGTTTTTTATATTGAAACAATTTTAAATATCTCAAAATCTCCAAATGAGTATGTTTCAAAATTTATAAATTGCCATCTTCTCTCCATGCTAACAAATTTGAAGGAAAATGTGAATGCCACATGTTATAAGCCCAAAAATACCCTTCAAAATATAAACAACGTATTTTTCACTTTGAAACCACCCTTTCAAATAGCTGATACCATGAATTTGAAAGGCAAACCACATTTAAGAAAACTTATGTGGAAAACCATGAATTGTATTTGAAAATAATTTTTCAAAGCTTAAAAAAATCATGTATTGAATATTTAAAACCGTATTTATATAAAAATGAACCCCATGTGATAAATACATGAAAAATTATTTTTTAAAAGTGAAATACCAAAAAAGGGATGATGATAAAGACATTTAAAATATTGACTTATTTTTTATGGTGCCATGTGGAGGTATAAGTTGGAGTTTGGAATAAAATTGTCTAATTTATAAAAAGACTTGCATTTATTTGGGTGTAAAAATAGGTTCAAAAAAATAGTAGAGTACAAAGGTAGTTGAACATATGTCAAATATTGAGGTTATGTTGAATAGGGTATTAGGTTTTAGGTACCTATTCGACATGGTAGTAGGATCTGATATGAGAGTGGACACACATTGAGATCTGATGATGTATCTGACATAGTAACAAAACCTACTAAAGTTAAAATCAGGTAAATTTTTTTTCCTTGTTGATATTATTGACCTAATTTATGATTTTAATAATTCATGGATGCCCCTCTCATATACTCTCTTTATACATTTGAAACTTGTGTCGTATTTATCACCATAGTTAAAACATAAATCTTTTCAAAAGACTGAAAGCAATCTCTGAGCAACTAATTGGTGATGATTATACAATAAGATAAAATAGTACTTGATATGATCTCCATAGATTTTACATCATGTGTCTCAACAAAAATTATCATAAACCAGTGTATTACATAAATCACACTTTCTCCTTGAGTATTATTAGACTAGAATCCCGATCAAAATATCCCATATGTAGTTAATATAACATCATGTCTCAAAAGAGGTTTTATATCTCTTGATTTGATTTCTCCATCATGAACATAGGTAGATAAGGACCCATATTTCACCATTTATAATTTTATCATATCCTCATATGCTAGGGTTTGTAAGTAATGGTGATTTCATATTGTAGTATCTCATCCTTCATGAATTCTCCTTATACCTCTAAGGATGGTAAACTTGTGTGTAGCATTATCCAAAATAAATAATTACACTATGAATATCTCATTATAAAATAATCTATAACCTTGTATTTAAGTGTTTAAATTACCTCCAAGATATGATTATGAACCATTAGAAATGATCCTTCACAATGTCCCCTCTTTGACCCTCAAAAGATCACTAAAATATACTATGCAAGAGTAGTCTTCATAACCTATATTAAAAATGGTATTATTGAATATATATCCATTTATATAATAGTTTACATGATGAAAATAATACTTAAATTACATAACAGGAAGAAAAAATTCTAAAATATTTTCATCCCTTAGGCTAAAATTAAAATTCTCACCTTCTCTTGCCGAAAGAGGAATTCTCAAGAGATCATCAATATGCTCAACTTTTTAAATAAAAACTCCAAAATTAGAATTAAATAAAATATTATATTTGAATGAATATCTATATATAATTTTACTCTAAAAATTAATTAATGGATAATCATTTTAAATCTTAAAAGATAAAAAAAAATTAGTATGTAATCCAAGCCTTGTCTATTGGATTATGGAATTAATATCCCATTATACAAAAAAAATACTATCCTATCATTAAAAACCCTATAATTACTATTATGAGCATAATTGGAGGTGTTTTCATGAAATTTAAAATTTCATCACAATAATTGGCTCCAACTATGGGATCACATTTCCCAAGGGAATGAAGGAGAACTCCAAAATCTCGCATGATTGGTTCCTTATTTCCATATATTCATAAAAAATTATATGTAGTTCACATTTATAGATATTAATCTAACCAATTGATAAATATTTCACCTATCTCAATCATATGATAAATGAACACACACTATTGAGATAGATCCCCTATTCTAAAACAAATGCATATTCTGATCTGACCAACTGAAAGCCAATTCGCCCATATCAATTATATGAAAAATGAAAACACATTACCTAGGTAGATCATTTTTTTTTTTAAATCAACATTTTTACAACCAATTTTATTGAATATATCCATAAAAAAATAATGTATTATGTCTCTTAAGGAATGAGCATTCATATCACTATTTTTTATAATGCAAAAACTATATTCTGAATAAATTATTGAATGCCTATCTTGGAGAATCAATAGGTTGAAATTATTAAAAATCTTTATTATACATGTCATTCTAAATGTTGAATAAAGTTTTCACTATATATTTCACATGTTTTCTAATATGTTTAACTCATAGTTACCAGATAGAGATCACAACTACTAACACGTGTAGGTTAAAGGACCAATATATAAAGAGGAAGGAATAATAAATAGGTTGTTGTATTTATTTAAAAATAAGTCAAAATAGGGAAAGGAGGATTACTTTGTTAGGACACTAATTAGGTTACTCAAAGTTATACCAATTTTTTTAAATAGTCCAAATGGTTTACATATAAAATCATCTATAAATATTTGTAAGATAATTATTTGACTAATAAATGCATATACATAAATAAGTTTTGGAAAGTTTCAAGCCACTTGTTAATAATATGTTCCTTTTAGTTTCCAAATAACCCATGATAAATTACAATATGAATATTTTTCATAAAATAAACAATGGAAAATTGAGTACATCAAATCATTGATATTATCTAAAAATACATCTTTAAATAAGCATACAACCATTGTTGTCATAATATTCAAAATTAATTATAAATATCATTGCCATTATTATGTTGAATAGCTATAAAATAATAATGTAATACATATTACATTTTAGTATAAACTCAAAATATATAATATAATATGTGCGATAATATAATTTATCTTCAAAAATAACTTAATGATAAATAATATATCCATGAGTATGATCCCAAATTATTAACTAGTTGAACACAGGGAGAGAATAATCCAAGTTATTTACCTCCAACTATACTCCTATTGGAGAGTTATTAGTGATGTCATGGAGGTATCTAGGTGAGTGGATGAAGTGTCTTGATAGTCTAAGTGTCAATGACAGAGTGTGTAATGTGCTTGTCCTAGTATGCTTGAAGTAGGCTTGCTCGATCTTCAAAGTTTAACTATTTAGATATGATTAGGGATGATTCTAAAGTATTGAGAATGTATGAGGGGTCCTATCAGAGGTTAATATGATTGGAGAGCTTGTATAAGTGCATGATATTCATTTGGTTCTTCATTATGTTCATATAAACAATTTGTTTCTATGGTAGAAATATCTAAGTAGGCATATTTATGATGTTATATTTATCATTCATGAAGGTTATAGGAGCATCTTGATATGTGAATGGATTCCCCTATGAAAGGTGATAACATGGTTCAAATTTTAGGTCATGAGGTTGAGTGCAAAAAAAGTTATAATGGTGAAAATTTTTATTCTTAGATAGATTTCACTAAGTTCCTTTACTTAGCCAAATTTGCAAAATCATATCTAATTGTCCATGTTTCATCACATCATAAATTGACAGTACAAAATCAATATGAGCTTAATTACATTAAATGTCTAATTTAAAATATATCTGAGCAAACAATTTTATGATGGAATATCTCATATGTACAAAGGTTTTAGGAGCATATTAATACATTTAAGTATTTTCTTATTAAATAAGATCATACGGTTTGAATTTCAAGACATGAAATTGAGCAAAGCAAAAGATATAACTATGTAAATTTGGCCTTCCAAGTAGATTATAGTGGTTCACATAATTAATTTTAAAAAGGTAAAGACTAGGACCAAATAGAGATATAATTTTTGATGGGTGTTCATATAGTAGAGATAAATGGTGCACATTGAATCAAATATTTCAAACTGATAGTTGTTTAATGAAGTTAAAATCCAGGCTACTCTCAAAGAGATTGATAGAGTGTGTTTATTCTAAATTATCAAGAAGTAATAAGATGATGACAAATGTTTGAAGTTTAACATAAATCAAAGGTAAATATCAAGATACTTATAAGATATAATTTTGATTGGGTGTTTGTAAAAATTTAGATCAATGATGCGTATTGAGTGAGAAGATTTCAAAGTGTCCAATATTTAGCATGTAAAATTATGCTACTCTTGAGGAGATCAATAGAGTGAGTTTATTCCAAAGTGTTAGGAAGTAATGAGATGAGATCAAGTGATTGATGTTTATCAAAATTAAATATCAAGTTAATTATAAGGATATCAACAATGCATGTTTGATCTAATATGTGAAGCAGTGAGATGAGCTCTAAGTGTTTCATGTTTAATAGTGACTGTTGGCATTTAAATTTATAAAGGAAAAAAATAGTCTTTAGTATTTTGCTTATAACTTTTGATCCATGATGAATTCAAAGATAGTGTAAAAACATAGTGATAGAGGAATTCAAAGCACATCCAAAGATTCTAGTTATAAGGTTTGACTATTCATACAATCAAAGATATTGAGCTCTAAAGTTGACTGTGTGTTTGACCATGTTCTATAAGTATCCAAAGAAGGAAAATTGAGCTTATTTTTCTGTTGTTTACATGTTTTCAGGTGAATTAAATATTTTAGAGTGTTTTAGACTCCATGAGGATCATCTATATTTATTTTAGAGGTATGATCAATCCATATTTAGTATGAATAATACTTAATAATTTGATGGTGTGTTCATTCATGGTGTTCTTGTGTACAAGGTCAATGTTTGAGTAGATTGTGCATATGTAGAGTATGTAATGAATAATTCAATCACTTTAGGATGTCTAAGGGGTCATATCAAGTGGACTTATGCATTTTTAAGTGGCCTCATGCTTTTATTTTGATCATTGAAATGATAAAAGGGTGAATAGGTCTCCATGAGACCTATAAGGTATACAAAGGCCTAATTAAAACGTGTATCTACTTAATGTTGACCCATGGATTCTATGGATAACCTATGAGGATTGTATTGAGCTATGAATTTGTGTGATATAATGTTTAAGGGTTAAGGCATGCCTAATGACTGACCAAGAAGTTATTTTTCATGAAGGTTTTATAAATTGTGAAATCAAAGTTGATGATTTCTAGGATTGTATGAGGCATATTTAAGTATTGTGAAGCAAATGAATGAAGAGAGGAATTATGATTAGTAGATGGACTGATGAGTAAAGTAGATTAAGGATTGTGTGTATGAACTGTAGGTCATATTTTTGATGTATTAATAGTTCTCTTACAAGTTTGAAGATTAAGGGTGAGCAAAGGGGTTTAGAGTGATCCAAAAGGATGTTTTAGATGCTTCAAGTATGTGCAAAGACAAGGTTAAGGATGTGTGAGCTTGGTGGTTAATATGAGAGGAAAATAAGAGTATGGATTATGTGTATGAGTTTTTAAGATTGAATTGAGTTGATATACATTGTATCTTCATTAGATTGGTATGAAATTAGGGATTACGATATTTTCATTTCATAGATGTTGGGAGGGTGCTCAACATCTAGGTCAAAAGGAATTAACCAATAGGTGGTTATAGTACCCGACCTTCGTAAGCTTAGGTTACCCTTGTGAAATAGGTGGTTTGAGAAAGTGGTTATAAGGAATTGACTAATAGGAGGTCAGAAGGACTTCATCACCTTAGTGGTAGGTGCTCCATGTGAAATAGGTGTTTCACTGAATTTTGGTCAAAAAGACTTGACCAGTCTCATGTTTGTAATATCTTATAGGATAAGTATTCGATGTGTTTTCAAGCTTTAGAGTGGGTTATATTCCCTAAGAAGGTTTCCCACATAGATCTTATGTTTTGTGTATGAACTTACATTATCAATTGTTCATTTTTATAAGTGATGTGTATGCTTCATGAATGCTAGTATTATTTGGTTAGGATTTTGAGAAAATTAGAGTTGAAGCTTTAGATTGTCTTTTGTCACTAATTCCCCCCCCCCATCTCAGTGATTATACCTCTAATAATTGGTATTAGAGAAATTCCTTTGGCAAAGGCTTGTCAACTTGAAGGTGATCTAAGGTACAATATGGTTAGTCATTAAATGTAAGGAGGTTTTTGTATTGAGTAAGCACCAATGTTTAATGGATCCAATTATGCTTTTTAGAGTGCAAAGATGAGGACCTCTATCAATTTTATATTGTTTGACACTTGGAAATATATTATTAATGTTTATTTTACACCTACTATTCCTCCATCCAATTTTGTAGATAAGAAGTTATTTAAGAATAATTCTAAGGGGATGAATGATATTGATGCAGGAGCATCTATGGGTGCATAGTATATTTCATTTGTCTCAAGTATATTGAATGATTATTCCTACAAAAAGTTGTAATTCAAACTTTCAAATTGTAATTTGTGTTAGAGGAGGTTAATATTGTTGTAAAGAATTAAAAATGATATTTTGGGCAAAATAAGCCATGACCCCTTAGCACCATATGGAATAAGGTGAGTCAAAACATAATTAGTGTGTATTAGTTGTTAGTGGAAGGATTCTTCGGTTGAAGCATATTGTTGAGTCACTTTAGGAGGTTGTTGAGGCTATTGAGAAATTCTAGGAAGACTTTCCTAAGCATAGTTAGGACAAGTATAGCTTGGAGAATTCATTAAAGAGGACAGAGGGACAAAGAGGAAGAGATAGAGAGGGAGAATCTCCTTTATGGAGAGCAAAAGGCCTAGGTGAGATCAAAGAGATTGTCAAAAGACCAGTCAAGGAGAAAGGCTTGGATGAGACAAGTGGACAAAAGACTAGGGTGTAGAAGACCTAGGTGAGGACCTACAGGGATCAAGAGACCAAGGTGGAAAAGACTTGGGTGAAGATATTAGAAATGGAAATATTGCTGAGAAAAGAGCAGAGCATCAAGGTACATGAGAGTACCAAGAAGAAAACAAGCATCTAAAAGAAGAAATGTATGACGAGTATTGAAATTGATAAAGATATTGCTAGTTTGAAGAGAGAGTTAGCTAAGATTAAATATGAATATGAGTCTTGGATGCAGTTGAATAGGAAATCATGGATATGGCCAATGAGGAAGAGGTTGAATTGGCCAATAGATCTCCTAATGAAGAGGAAAAGAAGGCAAAATGAGATTGGTAAGAAGAGTGAAGCCCATAAAGGCAAGAGTGTGAGCAGGATACTAAATAAGCAACAAAAAGAGGAAGAGATTGTGAAAAATGTTCTCATTATGGAGAACAAGAGAAAAAAAGAAAGAAAAGATAAAGTGCTAGGAAGAGCACTTGAAAAGATAAGAGTGTTGGTGAAGAGAACACTCATAGGGACCTTGTGGTCTCTTATTTTTATATCTAATGTTGTCTTTGCATGGGTAATTGTAGGTATGAGCAGCCTTGTGAAGGTCAAAAGAAAGGCCTTGAAGAATGAAGATATTTGTACAAGAAGAGACACCAAGTGCACAAGTGAATGTGCAAGAAAGAGAAGTGAGTTTGTTGTTGGTGATAAAGAAGAAGAGATGCATTGGTTAATGCATGAGGAAGGTGTTGAGGAACCCCTACAAGCAAGAGAAGAGATAGAATATGAGGATGAATTTCATGATGCCATTGAATGCCAAGAAGAGGCAAGATAATAGTCAAGCATGAAGAAAGAACTGAGCTTGAATCTTTGCATAGGGGAATTGTTGTGCTAATATACAGGTTCTGAATCATATAAAACATAGCCGATGGATACAGAGGAAAACTAAGCCGATAAGGACTCTGATCATGCCTATTTGAAAGGTATTTAAGCCTAAGTAGATTAGAGATGGATTGGTAAAAGTTGTTAGGTCGATTAATATGCTAGTTTGACTAGACCTCTTAACCATGTACGCTTTGGATATAGACAAGAAAGTTGAGCCAAGATAGTAGGGCTTTTGTTGATAAGGCCTGGTTGACCATTGGCTGAGCTTGCCAAAGGATACCCCATCATTTGTAGCTCACATTTGTAAGGAATAAGGTAAGAAGGATCTCTATGTCAAGTTCCTGTATTTGAGCCAAGCTGAAAATTAAGTTTGTGTTGGTGGTGTGAGACACTTTGTTTTCTAGGGGAACCACAATATATTGCATTGGTGATTTTGATTTGGAAAGTACTATTGCCTCTGTTTGTTTTTATATGTTTTTACATTTTCCTCTATTTGACCTGAAGTGAGTTTATCTTATTTGCATGTTAGGCAAGACTGAACCTTGGAGAGGGACGCAAGCCCAAAATCTAGCGATCTGTGATATTGTGGCCTTTGGTTATTAAAATAAATATGCCTATTACACTCTTCCTCAGGATAGAAACATTTTGGAATTTGTTTTCCAAAGCCATGAGAATGTTTGTACAAATACAAAGAGACTTTGTGTTGAACTAGGTGTAGACCAAGCTATTCTAGATCGTGTTCTTCTATTTACTGGTATAGCACATGAGAATTGAATATCCTATTCTACTATCTCAAATGAATTTAAACTAAGGATGCCAGGTACCACATTGGTTAGGGAGGAAGTTAACATTCAATTTGAGAGGGGTCAATATCATCGTTTGCAGTCTGATGATAGTGCATCATTTTTGGTATCAGAGCCAAAGAGATCTTTAGGATAGTTATATTTGTTAATGATGTTTCATCAATAAAGAGTTGTTACCATATTTGGCAAAAGGATCAACAGGAGAAAGCACTAGAAGACCCTGTGGAGGAAAGGTATGAGTAACTTTGATATTTGATTTGAGTTTATTGTGTTTGAGAAGCAAACGGGTGAAAAGGAAGTCTTAAAACCATTAAGTAGGATCAAAAGACTAGGATGCAAAAGGCCTAGGTGAGATCAAAGAGATTGTCAAAAGACCAGTCAAGGAGAAAGGCTTGGATGAGACAAGTGGACCAAAAGACTAAGGTGCAGAAGACCTAGGTGAGGACCTACAGGGATCAAGAGGCCAAGGTGGAAAAGACTTGGGTGAAGATATTAGAAATGGAAATATTGCTGAGAAAAGAGCAGAGCAACAAGGTACATGAGAGTACCAAGAAGAAAAAAAGCATCCAAAAGAAGAAAGGTATGACCAGCATTGAAATTGATAAAGAGATTGCTAGTTTGAAACTTCACCTTTCTCTTTGCTTCTCTAACATGTAGTTGAATATGAAAGCATGGGTATGGACACTAAGGAAGAGGTTGAATTGGCCAATAGATCTTCTAATGAAGAGGAGAAGAAGGCAAAATGAGATTGCCAAGAAGAATGAAGCCCATAAAGGCAAGAGTGTGAGCAGGCTACTAAATGAGCAACAAAAAGAGGAAGAGATTGTGAAAAATGTTCTCATTGTGGAGAACAATAGAAAAGAAGAAAGAAAATATAAAGTGCCAGGAAGACCACTTGAAAAGATAAGAGTGTTGGTGAAGAGAACACTCATAGGGACCTTATGGTCTCTTATTTTTATATCTAATGTTGTCTTTGCATGGGTAATTGTAGGTATGAGCAGCCTTGTGAAGGTCAAAAGAAATGCCTTGAAAAATGAAGAGATTTGTGCAAGAAGAGACACCAAGTGCACAAGTGAATGTGTAAGAAAGATAAGTGAGTTTGTTGTTGGTGATAAATAAGAAGAGATGCATTAGTTAATGCATGAGGAAGGTGTTGAGGAACCCATACAAGCAAGAGAAGAGGTAGAATATGAGGATGACTTTCATGATGCCATTGAATTCTAAGAAGAGGGAAGAGAACAGTCAAGCATAAAGGAAGAAGAAAGTACAAATAATCAAGAAGCTATGCAAGTCAAAGAACTAATGGGGCAGCCCATTAAAGAGGTAAAGGTGAATCCAGAAATTGATTTTTCTTATTATTATAAGCATGAAACTGTTGATATGCATGTTTGAGAATCAAAGAGAAAGGTGAAGTTTTCAATTAACCATGGATATGTGATGCCTAAATGGTGGAAGAAGCAAACTCCGAAACAATAGGAAGTGTTGGTACAAGAGCATGGATGTAGGATGCCTACATGGTTTGAGAAGACAAATATAAAGAAGGACACAAATCTGTATCAAGATGATGACTCAAGCAAGAAGCAAATACAAAGCATGAAGGAAGAGGTAGAATGCAAAGTGAGCAAGGCCAGCTATCAAAGAAGACAACATGAAGATGTCAAAGAGCAGAAATTGGTTGGTAAATTGAACAAATGCCATCCTAAAGCTATGAAGAAGGTATGGATGGCTAAAGGTGAGAAAGAAAACTTCTCAAAGAATAATGAGGTGGAGCATGAGGATACAAAGATGAAAGGTAAGTCAATTTCTTGCAATGAATGGGATAACGATTTTTTGAATCATTTAATGATATTTTTATGGGAAATGAGGAATGGAAAATGTCTATGAAAACTAATGTGCAGTGATCAGAGAGTTCCAAGAGGATGGATGATGAAAGTGGAGATGTGAAATCAGTTCACATGTTTGAAAAGAACAAGGAGAGACAAGGTAATAGTGTTCCTATTGTTTTTGATAAGTATATTGATGTTGATGAAGAAGTTGACTTGTTTAAAGAAACCATAAAGTGGATGAATGTATTTATAGAAGATGAAAGACAATTTGGTCCTAAGTTTGATATAGGACATGAAGATTTGGATTAGCTTGTGTTGAGTGAAGAGTTGAAGAGGATAGAAGAGTTGTTGAATCCTCCAAGAGAGTTGTGTAGAGGCACATATCAACATGGTGGCACCATTGATCAGATGGAAAATGAATTGAGGCAAGAACAAAGAAAGATGGTGAAGGAAGATTTGGACAAAGAAGAATAGCATGAAGACAATTAAGGGGCCTCATGGCCTCATTTTTTTCTACTAAGGTTGATTTTGATGTTTTGAATGCAGGTATGGAAGATGAAAACTTTGGAGACACATATGAAGATGAAAAATGGACATGGAAGATTACAGCTGAGAAAGAGATGAGAAGAAGGAAATACAAGAAGAAAAATAAAAACCAAAGAAAGAAGAAAGATTGGTTTGAGAAAACCAATGATTTTGAAAATGACTTTGCATGATTTGTAGGAATGAAAAAGAAGTCCAAGAAAATAATCAAATGTGGTGCTATGGAACATGTGCATCAATATGAAGAAACAATTGAGGCAGAGAATAATGGATGGCTTTTAATTACAGCAAAAATAGAAAATAAGCATACATGAGCAGGGGCTCATGACAAGTTTCAAGCACGGTAGTCTGATGCAGGAGCACCTACGGGTGCATAGTATATTTCATTTGTCTCAAGTATATTGAATGAGTATTCCTACAAAAAAATTTAATTCAAACTTTCAAATTGTAATTTGTGTTAGAGGAGGTAAATATTGTTGTAAAGAATTAAAAATGATATTTTGGGCAAAATAAGCCATGACACCTTATCACCATATGGAATAAGGCGAGTCAAAACATAATTAGTGTGTATTAGTTATTAGTGGAAGGATTCTTTGGTTAAAGGATATTGTTGAGTCACTTTAAGAGGTTGTTGAAGCTGTTGAGCAAATAAAGGAGTGGTTGAAAATATTTCAACCTTGGAATATTGTTGCAGATTACAAACCGTTTTGTTTTGTCTTGAGCCCAAGTTAGGCATAGAGATTAGGGAGGAGGATCTTCAAAAGAGCATTAATTTAGGTAAGAGAGGATAGCCTCAGAAGAAATTAGGCTAGAGGTTAGGCATCAAAGTGTATAGCCTTATGGGCCATGGACATAGTAAGGACGTGGTCATAACATTATTCTATTTGGAAAACCAAGCCTATGGAATGAGAGTTCACCATTGGAGAGCTCGAAGCTCATAACCAAGATGAGTATGATCACAAGACAGACCTAAGAAAATGAGGATGTGTGGTTTTTTCTAAGAAAAGTTCATTGAGTCATGTGTATGGCTATATTATTGAATTCAAAAGAAAAACAGAGGGTCTTGAACCATCATGAGGATGTTTCTTCAACTTTGGTTTGGCCTTTGGCCATGAAGAAAGAACTGAGCTTGAATATTTGCACAGGGGAATTATTGTGTTAATATATAGGTTCCAAATCG
Source organism: Torreya grandis (assembly GCA_037957365.1). Classification (NCBI taxonomy): domain Eukaryota; kingdom Viridiplantae; phylum Streptophyta; class Pinopsida; order Cupressales; family Taxaceae; genus Torreya; species Torreya grandis. Next base: position 1,950,596 of record JARHVA010002927.1, read on the forward strand.
TATAAAACATAGCCAATGGATAAAAGGAAAAGTGAGCCTATAAGGACTCTAATCATGCCTATTCAGAAGGCATTTAAGCTTGGACAGATTAGAGATGGATTGTTAAAAGTTGTTAGGTAGATTAATATGCTAGTTTGACTAGACCTCTTGACCATGTATGCTTTGGATACAGACAAGAAAGCTGAGTCAAGATAGAAGGGCTTTTGTTGATAAGGCCTGGTTGACCATTGGCTGAGCTTGCCAAAGGATACCCCATCATTTGCAACTGAAATCTAGAAGGAATAAGGTAAGAAGGATCTCTATGTCGAGTTCCTCTATTTGAGCCAAGCCAAAAATTGAGTTTGTGTTGGTGGTGTGAGCCACTTTGTTTTTTAGGTGAACCACAATACATTGCATTGGCGATTTTGATTTAGAAAGTACTATTGCCTCTGTTTGTTTTATAAGTTTTTACATTTTCCTCTATTTGACCTAAAGTGAGTTTATCTTATTCACATGTTAGGGAAGACCGAACCTTGGAGAGGGATGCAAGCCCAAAATCTAGCGATCTATGTTATTGTGGCCTTTGGTTATTAATATAAATATGCCTATTACTCTCTTCCTCGAGATAGAGATGTTTTTGGATTTGTTTTCCAAAGCCATGAGAATGGTTGTGCAAATACAAAGAGACTTTGTTTTGAATGAGGTATAGACCGAGTTATTTTGGATCATGTTCTTCTATTTTCTGGTATAGCACATGAGAATTGAATATCCTATTCTACTATCTCAAATGAATTTAAACTAAGGATGCAAGGTACCATGTTGGTTAGGGAAGAAGTTAACATTCAATTTGAGAGGGGTCAATATCATTGTTTGTAGTCTAATGACAGTGCATCAAATATTAATTATGGTCTATCAGAGACTAAATACACCAAGGCAATCCATTGCATATCTACCAAGGAAATGTGGAATAATTTTAAGACTATTTATGAAGGAGATTCAAAGTTTAAGTTGACAAAGTTGTAGACTCATTGAAGATAATTTGAGAGTCTCAAGATGAAGGAAGAAGATTCTATAGCATCCATTCTACATTTATTTGAGGAGATTGTGAATGTAATCAAAGGTATTGGAGAGAATCTTAAATTATCGACTATAATTCAAAAATATATTATGGTTTATCCTTCTCTCTCTCAAGTTTCATTCTAATGTTTTTGTTATAGAAGAAATTCATGATCGTACTCTATTGAAGATGGATGAATTGCATGGAACCCTTAATGCTTGTGAGATTAGAGTAAATGATAATATACCACCAAATAAGGAAGAAACATTAAAGATAGAGATAAAACCAACTAAAAGGTTTCAAGGTAAGAAACCAAAGGAGAATGACATATTTGATATTAATGAGGATGAACCAATTACTTTGTTTACAAAGAAATTAAAAATAGGTTTAGGCAAGTATAAAGGTAAACTACCCTTGAAATGCTTCAATTGTGGATATGTAAGACATTTTGATAATAAGTGCCATAATAAGCATAAGAATAATGATTATGAAGAGCATGGTGAAGACCAAGATGAAGAAAATAAGACATACATGTGTGATAAGAGGTAGAAATGATTTAGAAAGTATGACAACAAAAATAAATCCTTCAAGAAAAATAAGAGTCTCTACCCCAAATAATATTATATTACATTAGATGAGAGTGAAGGTAGTGACTATAAGTATGATTATGAAGATGATGAACTTGCTTGAGATAAAATCCTCTTCATGGATTAGGAAAGAAGTTCTTCATATCAAAAAGATTCTACTTGGAGTGATTCAGATGATGATAAAGATGAGGTGGACTACGAGCCCAAATTGATGAATGCTCTTTAAGAATTAAATATTGAGAAGAAAATTAAGAAGAAGATGAAGTCACAAATCAAGGACTATGAGGAATAATTTAGTGTGTTGGAATCATGAATGAATTAAGACACCAAGGAACATGAAGATATGGTGAAACATCTCAGTTGTTAATTATAAATCTGATCTACAAGAATAAAAGCTAAAGAAGATGAATGTTCAAGGTATGTAATTGAAAATGAGTCATTAAAAGATGAGTTAGAGAAGACATCTAGTAAGGTGAAGTTCTTTGTAAGATTCTAAAAGATATGAAGTGATCTAGACATTATTCTAAGTGGTCAAAAGCATGAAAGTAACAAAATTGGTCTTGGATATAAAGAAGAACCAAAAAATGCAAATCAAGACAAGATAAAGACTAATATAAATGAAACTTTGAAGACAAATCATTAGACAAGGAATGAAGGTGTTGGTAGAATGAAGATAAATCAGATCAAATAACCAAATTCGATGAGGTATGAAAGTTTCAATGTTTAGTATTACACATGTAATCAATTTGGTCAAAGGGATAACAATTGTACAAGACCTTCTAGGAATGAATTTTCTTAGAACTATGAATGGAATCATCAATAAAGTATTGTAATTCATAGTGAGTTTTATAGATTCTATGACATAGGAAACATTTCAATATTTTGTCCAAAAAAGATAAGACAAGTTGAGTTTCCATAAAGAAGTATTTTTTGCTACAACTGTGAGAAGATTGGTCACATTGTTAGGTTCTGTAAGCAAAGGTTATCAATCTAAAATAAGTTTAATCAGGATCATAGAGTGTAAGAAATAAGTCAAGTTAATTCATGGAAACCAAATGTGGTAAGTGTGATTAATTATGAATTTTCAATTCCAAGTAATCTGTTTGCTATGGTGGAGAATGTTACAGAAGCTAAAGGGTGTTAAGTGCTCTCATTGTCTGCTCATGTTATAAATAAAGAGACCAAGCTCAAGGAGAAGACCAAAGTGTTGGTTGAGGATATTTATAAATTGAGTATAGATCCAAGTTAACATCTTTATATTATTGAGCAAGTTTCATACAAATAACATCAGTTGTCAGTATCTAGTAATGAGGTTCCGAATTACAAGGTGGATTCTTCAATTGAAAAGGTATGCCATGAATCTATGTTGTCTCCATGTGTTGTGAATTAAATATTAGAAGAGAAGGAGAATGTTGTAGTGGATGAGAAAATTGTTTTTCTTAAGACTAATAAGATGAAGAAGAATAATTAGTCATGTATCTATAAAAGGATTATAGTGGTTACTGAGCAGATGTGGGCCACTCTTGGCTTCACTTTGTTTTCGAGCATTGTGATGTAGAGGATGTATCTATCTATTATTATTAAGATATTAATTTTAGTGGAAAATAAAGTGTTTTTATTGTGATTCTTCAAAATAAGTATGTGATGGTTGTCTCCAGGTGTGCAAGAAATTTTAGAGGTGGGCATTGATTAGAAGGAGGTTTATTGACCTTATTTATTTTAAGATTCTTAGGTTTTGGGATATACTAGAAATTTTTTTACCTTATTATTTGAGATCTAAGGATTATTAATAGGTTGAATGGGCCAAATGAGTTTTGAAATAAATATTCACAAAGATTTGAAGGTTTGTGGTTTTCAATTTATTCATGTTTTTGTCAAGTTGGAGGCCCAGTTAGCTAATAGGTTTATGAAATAAGTATATTACAGGGGATGAACTAGGTTATGCATATTATTTTGCTTGAGGAGGCATATGTGAGTGATAAATATATGAAATTTTATGTCTTTAATGTGTGTATACTAAAATTTGTGGGCTTTGTAAGTTATAGGTACAACTATAAGGAATATAACTAGGCTTGGTGTGAATATTTGATGTTTTGCTCAGTTTCTCCAGAATATCAAATAATGAGTGTTTCAATGTGAGTTGTTATGTTGGTTTATAGCATGTTTCCTATTCGTTGAGTGGCATGAAGTTATGTTGATGGTCATTAAGGTGGCTTGAGAGAAGGCTAGTAAGCCTATATGGTGGTTCTCCATGGTGTGTGGAGATCTGAAGATGCTCAAGTGATGCAATGGCTTAGAGATATTAGGGGGAGTCCATCTTAGATGTTTCTTGGTGAGTTTCATTAGATTTCAAAGTTTTGTGTGTTATTTATTTATTGGTTATTATTTTTTGTTGAAAAGAGTGTTGACATGTAATAAGAGGAAGTTGTCAAGGCAAGAAGAGGAAGGCTCAAGGTAAGGGGGAGTTTATATCATATGTCTAAGGTGTTTATCTCTTATTGGTGATATTATGAAGTCCTCAATATCAGTTGGTGCCCAATTTGTAATTGTGTTAAAGGGGGAGAAGATTATTATTTTGAGACTACTTGAAGAGAGAGAAGGAAGGTGAGTTGTATGATGGGTGTTGACATCAATGACAAAGGGGGAGATTTTTGGAAAGTTGTCAGTCATTTCATGGAGGTGTTAAGGTGAGTGGATGAAGTGTCTTAATAGTCTAAGTGTTAATGACAAAGATTGAAATGTGCTTGCCCTAGTATGATTGAAGTAGGATTAGTTGATCTTAAGAGTTTGACTATTTAGATATGATTACAGATGAGTCTGAAGTATTGAACATGTGTGAGGGTCTTATCAGAGGTCAAAGATGATTAGAAATCTTGTGTAAGTACATGGCATTCATTTGGTTCTTCATTATGTTCATCTAGACATTTTGGGTCTATGGTAGAAAAATCTAAGTAGGCATATTGATGATGTTATATTTCTCATTCATGAAGGTTACAAGGCAAGTTTGTTATATGAATATATTATCCTATGAAATGTGATCACATGGTTCAAATTTTAGGTCATGAGATTAAGTGCAACAAATGTTATAAAGGTGAAAAGTTGTATTATCAGAAAAATTTCACTTAGTTCTTATACATAGCCAAATTTTAAAATGTATATCTAATGCTCCATGTTTCATCACATCACATATTGATGGTTTTAAATCAATCTAATCTTAACTACATTATATGTCTAAGTTCAAATAGAGCTAAGTAAGTAGTTTCATGATGGCATATATCTCATGTATAAAGATTTAAAGATTAAATCAATACATGGATGGATTCCTCTTTATAAGAAGATCATATGGTTCAAATTTTAGGACATAAAATTAAGTGAAGTAAAAGATATAACTATGCAAAGTTGGCCTTCTAGATAGATTACAATGGTTCTCATACTTAGCCAATTTTATAAAAGGTAAATACTACGACCAAATGGAGATCCAATGGTTCATGGGTGTTTATATAGTAGAGATCAATGGCATGTGTTGAGTCAAAGAGGTCAAAGTGAAATTTTTTTAACAAAGTTAAAGTCCAAATTACTCTTGAAGAGATCGATGGAGCATGTTTGTTCTAAATTTTTAAGAAGTAGCAAGATGATGACAAGTGTTAAAAGTTTAACATAAAGTAAAAGTAAATATCAATATACTTATAAAATATAATTATGAGTGGATATTTATACACATACATATCAATGATTCTTATTGAGTGATATGATTTCAAAGTGTGCAATTTTTAGTAGGTAAAGATCAAGCTACTCTCGAGGAGATCCACAAAGCGAGTTTATTCCAAAGTGTTAAGAAGTAACAAGATGAGGTTAAGTGATTGATGTTTATCAAAATTAAAGATTGAGATACTTGTAAGGAGATAAATTGTATGTTTTTGATCTAAGATGTGAGGTATTAATATGAGGTCTAAGTGTTAGATGTTTAACAGTGATTGTTGACATTTGAATTTACAAAGGGAAAAACTAGTCTATAGTATTTTGTTTATATCTTTTGATCTAGGATGAATATAAAGTTGGTGTAAAAATAAAAGTGATTTGGGAATGCAAATAAAATCCATATAATCTAGTTAAAATCATTTATTATTCATATAAATAAATATATTAAGCTCCAAAGTTGACTATGTGTTTGACCATGTTTTGTAAGTGACCCGAAAAGGATAATTGAGCTTGTTTTGATGATGTTTAGATGTTTCAAGGTGACATAGCTATTAGAGAGTTTTATAAAATACATGAAGATCATATTTATGAATTTTTTAGGTGTGATCAATCCATATTGAGTATGAAAAATGTTTAATAACTTGATTGTCTATTTGTTCATGGTGTTCTTGTGTACGAGGTCAATGTTTGATTAGATTATGAATATTCATAGTACGTAGTGAAGACTGTGATCAATTAAGGATGTTAAAGGGGCCATTTGGAGTGGAAATATGCATTTATAAATGGTCTTATGTTTTTATTTTTCTTTTTTAAGTTTTAAAGAGGTGAATAGGTCTCCATGAGACATATAAGGGCTACTAAGGCCTAATTAGAAGGTGTAGTTTCTTAAAGGTGACCCATGGATGATATGGACAACCTATGAGTATTGTATTGAGTTGTGTATTTATGTGATATAATTTTTAAGGGTTAAGGTATATCTAATGTCCAACCAAGAATTTGTTTTTCATGAAGGTTCTTTAAATTATGAAATCAGATTTGATGATTTCTAGGCTTGTATGAAGTGTATGTGAGAGTTGTGGTGCGAAGGATAGAAGAGAGGGAGTTTTCTCAATAGATGGATTGATGAGAAGAGTAGATTAAGGATTATTTTTTTGACATATAGGTCATATTTCTAATGTTTGAATAATGATCTTATAGGTTTGAAGATTAAAGATGAACAAGATATTTAAAATGATCTAAAAGGATGTTTTGGATTTTTTGAGTCTATGTGAAGGCCAAGTGAAGGTTGTGTGAGCTTGGTGGTTGATATGAGAGGTATATTATAGTGTGTATTCTATGTATGAGTGTTAAATTTTAAAGAGAGATTATATACATTGTATCTCAATCAAATTGGTAGGTAATTAATGATCAGGAGATGTTCATTTCATAGTTATTGGGAGGGTGCTCAACATCTATGTCAAAAGGACTTGACCAATAGGTGGTCATAAGGACTTGATCATTATAGGGGTAGGTTATCCTTGTGAAATATGTGTTTGAATAAAACTAGTTAGAAGGACTTGACCAACATGTGGTCAGAAGGACTT